>JAJJMB010017986.1:4207982-4224098 GCA_023531105.1 Papaver atlanticum | reverse complement strand
GCAATTATTTTACATGATTATTTGCATAGAACTTAAAAGAAAAATTGGTTTTTATTGAGTAGTTGTGAAGTGTTTTGATGGGACATGCTTAGTTTTAACACTTTTGATGTTTCATGCTTCGTGCTTACAATTATTACTTCAAAAATCTATTAGAGGCAAATATTAGAATCACTTTAAAGAAGAATATTGCATGAATATTGATTAGAGTTTATCAATTAATTGGTCAATGGTGGAATCCAGAGTCTCGGTATTTTCTCATTATTATTGAAACAATTTTATTTAATTTTCAAAAATCCTTCACAAGTTCGAGCAACGAACCTTTTTACCACTACAACTACAAAACACATCAATCAGTTACACCCTGCTTCCCAAAGGTAGCTTGTGATCGATTACAACTAACTTCCAATTCATCTTGTGACCGGTTATACCTTGGTTCCCAAAGTAACTTATGGCCGGTTACAACTTGCATTCCAATATAGCTTGTGATCGGTTACAACTAGATTTACAATAAAGCTCATTACAAATTGCAACAAACTATATTATATAGGCTATGACCAGTTATACCATAAATCTCAACAAGTTAAGATAGGTTCTACCAAAGTCATCTTACATTGGTCATCCAAAAGATATTCAAAGAATAACAAGACCAATCATGATTTCCTTTTGATTATGAAACAAGTTCATAAATGTACTTCCTTTAAACAAATGTTATAAAACATTGTTTCCTAAGGTGAAATCATTTCTATATAATGCACACATAATCAAATAACTATATACAATAAATTATGTCGATGTCGTACTTACGAAGTTCCAAAAGATAAGTGTTCATACTTCGTAATATGTTTTCCTTAACACTTTGATCATACTATTATGACCAAGTCACATCACTAGATTATTGTATACAATATATACATCTTCGCATGTTATGTTTTCAATATAGCACGACTTGAAAGATACGTTAGGAATGGAAACAAGATTAAGTCAATATTACTAACCTCAAGTGGAAGGATGATGTCGTCATTGTATTCGTTACTTCTTCACATTCTTTAGGTCTTAGGAGTAATACTTGCATGTCTCAACATTCCTAGACTTTCTATTCTAACCTACACGAAGTTGACTTTAGTATTTAATCAAGCGACTCTAGATGAGTTTTGATACTAAAATATGACAACCAAACTTGACATACCAACGCTTGGTGAGTTCAACCGAGCTATGCTCTAACAATCTCCCCCTTTGTCAATTTTAGTGACAAAACTCTTATTACATATGGAGCTAAAGGAATTACAAAATAACTCATTCTTTATACGCTTGATCCCAAGTTTCAACAGCACAATATCTTGCATATATACAATAAATAAATGCCATTGTTGACATTTAAATAACAAAAGCTTTTACTCCCTCTAAAGGTAAGCTAGGTAAATATTCAATCCGAACATCTTTGTTATTCCCCTTTTGTAGTCGGAAATACTACACAACATTATGATATGTTTCTTCCCCTTAGTCTATGCTTTACTCTTTCGTTAGATATAACGTTTAAGCACAATTGTCTTTTCCTAGTAATTAAAAATCACTTGTTTACTCCATATATTTCTCCCCTTTTTTGTCACAAAATGACAAAGGTTCGAGCAAATAAAGGTCAAACCGAAAGAATCTTACAAATTTATAAGACTTGTACAACCTATAAGAGTTAGGCACGAAGGTTTCACATACCATTTTAGATAACCGATATTAAAACCGAAAATACAAAAGTTATTTAGTTTCAATATGTTATCAAGGAAATAATTGCCCGAAGCAATTTTCCCTATAGTCCAACAAATTGACTGAGATACTTAATTCCATTGTTGAACCGATTGCGTATGTACAATCGCTTATTCCGACAAGACCGAAATAAAGATCAGAATTAACTTTATTTTTCTCATTAGACTCTAATTATTTCAGAAAATAACTTAGCGCTTTCCCTTTAGACAAGACAAACACTAGGTAGTTAACTAGTTTTTCTTGTCAAGGCATTCGATTAGACTTGAATAACTGAATCCTCCAATTGATAAGTCTAACTAAGATCATAATTAACTTAGTTTCTCTTATCCGGAATCATATGGACTAAACAAATGATCTCGTATTTTTGTTAAGCCAAAAACAATAGATACAACTCAAAATAAATTGACTTGCAATTATTTTTCTTAACCAGAAGCAATTGAAACAAATATAAACATTACAACACCGCAATTGCACTGAATTTCGTTAAGCAAAAACACTTGACACCCAACAATAAAGAAGATACCAAATCATAAGCCAATAAATTAACAGTTTTTCTTAACTGGAAACAATCGAATCATATAAACAATCCATAACAGCATAATGGAACATATCAATTGTACCGAAATTTTGTTAAGCAAAAGAAAAATATATGCAATATAAACAAGCTTTTCTTAAATAGGAAAACGATTAACTAACAAATAAAATCGTTACCTCAATTTCCGCAGCCACTACTCCCCAGAAAGATATATCATTAAGCGTAGGTTCAAATAAGAACTCTCCCCCAGTGTGTTGTCATCCTCTCGCAAGAACAAAAGAACAACAACAAAAGCAACCTTTACCAGAGAAAGGTGTTATCTGTTTTAACTAATGCGTGCCAATGGCAAAAGTCTAAACCAGAAACACATATGTTATGATAAACACAACTTATGTAAACATAAATTGATTATCAACATATTGTGACTTTTCACATATGAGTTTCGATTGGAACACCTTTTGATCCTTTGATAAAGCCTACCAACATGCGCTAGAACTTAATCCCGCTAAATAAAAAAGCCACACAAACCATAAGGGCATTCACCATATGAGATTGAATATTAAGGTTAATAAAAACCGGAATCAGACATCTCATAAAACCGAAATCACATAGCAAAAATATAAACATTCATACACAGGCTATGCAATCGGAAACTATCACATGAAACAAAAATTATAAAATAATAATTTTATTCATAATATTGATAGTTTTATTCAAATAGGCCTTATACAAAATATTGGAATAAATCAACATACTGAATAGCCTAATTTTAAATAAGAACTTAATCTTATTAATTTTTTCTAAGATTTCCTTCAGTAGGTTCTCAGCTTCTGTCAGATTTATTTTACAATAATCCAACTCCCTTCTATACTCGGCATCATCTCCTTCTTGTTTTGGAGGCCACTGATGATTGGCAATATGATGCTCATATCAATAAATTCCATGCTTAACATCAGAAATATCATCTTTGAGTAGATCCCTTCTCCCAATGAGTTCCATTGCTCCTCCGAACAGACTAGAAGTAATGATTTTGAGAGAGTTGTCTTGATGGGAAAAGGACAGTATTCGGAGCACAATTCAAATTTTCTTTTTTCAAAATATATGGAGCTTGACTCGAGAATTTTCTCAATTTTTTCAAGACAATATTCACAGACAACATCACTACATTTTCTTCCCTTCTTTACAAAAGAAATAGTATGAAGTTCTTTCGAAAGAGGCATAAACCTACAGGAGTTAATTACATCCGAAATTTCCCCTGTTAAATCTTCCTCACACTCCTCTTCGTAAACAGAGGACATTGTACAATGTCTTTTTGTATACCACATGATGTTATGGTATTCTTGATATTGTAAGAACAAGAACAAGACCGAAACTACACATATATATAGTTTCTTTTCAAAAGGTTCAAAAAGGAAACCTTTAAATTTTGGAAGTAAATAAATATCATACAAATAAAGAAATTTCCCCTAAAGTAATCAAAACTCATCTTGTGAAAGTACTTTCCTTTTCTTTTCCTACTATGTAGCAGATTGTTAAAAGAGATGCTTGTATCGATACTACTAGATATCTTTAGGTCCTTCTTGAGTCTAATAATTAGACGTTCATAATTATCCTTATCTAAGAACAACACTTGATTGTTTGTCTTAGATTTTCTTTAGATGACTCTTTTGAGGTTCTTACTTCAGACTTGGGCATCCATTTGTAGGTGGATTTAGGATGAAGATATTGTTTCATATCTTGCAACATTGCTCTTTTCCAAGTTGAAACATTAGATCTTATATTTCTATTGACAAAGGTATTACCGTTTTATCATTGCTCCTTTTAGGGGTAACCCTTGTAAGACTGGAATGCGAACTATAAAAATAATTTTTTTGTCTCAAAATAGGATAATGGTGATCTTAGTTTTTGTTAGATGTAAATTTACCTAATTCTTTTGAGACAGAAAATAAAACATCCTGCATCTTTCGAATTTTACTACTCCTTTGCATATGACCTTTATATCCACAGTAGTAACAATACTTATTAAAAGGAGTGTAAGTTATAGGATTACCTTTGTGAGATGTTCTTGAAAACACGGGGGTATAACAACCACACTCAATATTCCGTTCGGCAATCTGTATGGACTAAACTCCAATATAATTCCGAGAGCACCAACTTAAAAGTGAGACTCAATCAAGAAAGATATCAAAGAGCTTTATTCGATATCTTTTTTTGGTTAGACGCATGGAATTAGCTAATCATTTTAGTCGAACAAATGTGGAAGCAGAATGGATGGTTTTGATCATATTACCAGTCATTCTCCCCGAATTGAGACCGATCATTCAAATAGACGGGGGTAGACTGATGCGTTCGGATATTAATGAACTCTATAGAATATTTATCTATCAGAACAATACTCTTACCGACCTATTAACAAATAGTAGATCATTCAAATACATAGGGGTAAACTGGAACACTTAGAGCAGCTCCCGTGTCAATAACCTTTATTCCTCTCTTTAGACCATCTGTAGCACTCATAGCTACAACTCTCACTCGATTATTTTCTAATAACTGATGTACCTCTCAAGTGACATTAATTAGCTCGCCTTTAGTATTTCGGCCCTTAAATACAAAAACGTTGTATTTTTAGGAATCTTACCTGGGGCAAATGACACATCTAGCACCGGGCCAATGATATGGGCGACGCACCCTAGGTTTTTTTCTTCAAGTGCGGAAACCCCGAGACCCGAAGGGGTAGGATTTGTTTCCATAATAATAATAAAGTGAAATATGTAGAGATTCTTTGCATTTTGTAAACCGAAGAAAAAATGTCAGATAACAAGCAGGTTGATCGGTCAATTCAATAGTAAATATGAGTTAATACTTTATTTCGTTGGTACCATTCAAGCGACTCGAATTTTATTTTTTACTCGTTCAATGAGTGAATCTTTAAGTTTAACAACCTAAATAATGAGGTAGATGGATAAAAACTGTTAGAGCACTGCTCGGTTGAACTCGCAAACGTTGCTATATCTCAAGCTTGTTTGTCAAGTTTAGTTGTCAAAACTATAAGTCTTGATTTCTAGTCTACTAATAGCTATGTCTCGGATTAGGATAGCATGGGTAGTTGAGCTTTAGACTTCACGACGTTCATCGATTGAAGACGAAGATCTACTAAGGGGAGCTTGGAGGAACTTCACCAACAAAAGGTATCTGGAGACTTGAACTCATCTATTGCTCAGAAGTCTATTATATTCTATCTCCTATTGAGACTAAGTCGTATAGCTATATAGACTTTATATTATACACATTTGATATTTCGAGCTGAGTTTAACTCGCTTATATCTTTCTCGAAATATGTGTTGGAAAGCTTTTTGCTTTAACTACGTTCATCATTATTCTTGACGAAAGTCAAAAGATGATCATGTGAAAATCACCTGGTAACATCTTTCATGATTTGTGTGAGATAATCATTTGATGTAGGCTCGGAATATTTCGTATTGATCATTCGATCACTTGAAAATTGCTTATAAGCTAATAGTTTGTGTGAGGCAGCTATTTTCATCTTCTAAGAATGTTTCAATGATTGAAATGGGAGTTTAAAAAAATTAATCATTGTCTGGATATAGCACAGTATGCATACCCGTATGCAAACTGTTGTAAGAATGATTCAAGTCCGGGAACCAAGTATGCATACCCGTAAGCGAACGGTTTTAACTGTCAAAGTCTGCAAAATTATTCACCTTAGTTCAGTCCGGAACGACAGTATGCATACCCGTTTGCGAACTGTCGGACGTGACCAATGTCCGTAACTTAAGTTTGCATACCCCTTTGCAAACTTATGTGGTTAAGCTCTAAAATCGGTTAAGTATGATTTCATACTCATGAACAACTACATTTATATATTAAGGAATGCAATCTTTGCAAACCGTGGCTAAATGTTCATGAATTGATTATTTGAATCAAAACCGATTTTGCTTCAATTGTGTGTTATATACTTCTATGAGAATATAAACAATTGGACAACTCTATGAGTAACACAATTAGATTCATTTGAGTATCATTTGATTTAGAAGTGTTAAGATGAACAAGGTTAGCACAAAAGTGTTCATATGGCTAACTTCGGTTAACTGTTATTGAGCCAACTCAATATACACTTTGTGGTACGGTTTCCCATATCTAAATAAAGGTATATTTCATGTGTGTGTAACAAGCTAAGACCATCTAACGGTGGAAACTTAGTTTGAATCTTAAATTAGGTTTTTCATCTAACGGTGAATATTGATTGCTTTGTCACAAAGTGATCAAGCCCTGATTTGAAGACTATATAAGGGAAAACTCTAGCAACTGGGAAACCTAATCCCCACACCTCCTGTGTGATACTAGTTGCGACTAGAGTCGATTCTCCTTTAACCTAGGTTTTTCCTAAAACCATTATAGGTTAACGACTTAAAGTCTTCATTGGGATTCTGAAGCCAGACCCAACTATTTTCTCTATTGTTGCGTGTTTTGATCTTACTTGTTCTATCCTATTGAGTACTATCTTCTCTAAGATATGCTCGAGATTTATCTCCGATAGGTAAGATATAAAAAGTAATCACAAAGATCTTTGTCTCATTCTTTGTGATTCCACAATAACTTGTTCTACTACCATATAGTTAAGTTATTGTGAGGTGATTGATATTTCTAGGCTGTTCTTCGGGAATATAAGACCGGATTATCAATTGGTTCTTATTCACCTTGATTTATCAAAAGACGGAACAAAAACTTCGTAGGTATTTCTGTGGGAGACAGATTTGTTTATCAAGTCTTCAACTTTGGGTCGTAGCAACTCTTAGTTGTGGGTGAGATCAGCTAATGGAATCAAGTGCGTAGAGCCCTGCTGGGATTCAGAGACGTAAGGAACACAATGTACCTTAATCAGTGTGAGATTGGTTAGGGCTCAACTACATTCCAGTCCGAAGTTAACTTCTAGTAGGCTAGAGTCTGTAGCGGCTTAATACTGTATGGTGTTCAAACCTGGACTAGGTCCTGGGGTTTTTATGCATTTGCGGTTTCCTCGTTAACAAAACTTCTGGTGTATGTGTTATTTCTTTTCTACATTATATATATTTATATAATTGAAATATCACAGGTGGTGCGTAGTTCAATCAATTGGTAAATCCAACCTTTGGCTGTCGATTGAAATTGATTGACACTTGAACATTAGTCTTTGGTACCGTTCAAGTTGTTTCTCCTAATAATCAGGCTCACGGATTCCATCTGTTTGATTTGATGATTACTTTGAGAAACAGAGATATAATTGCTGGATATATTTTCCTTGATTGAGTCTGACTGTCTAGTTGATTCTCTTGGAATTATAATGGACTTAGTCCATACAGATTGACTAACGAAATATTGGGTGTGGTTGTTAGACCCCCGCTTTTTCAATTGGTATCAGAGCATGCAAACACGTTTACGACCTCATAAGTCTGTGTTTGTAGCAATATGACTCTATGGATAGTAGTACTATCTCTGACAAACGCATCACCAGAGACAAAAGTTCTGTTTCTATGGAATATGTTAAAGACAAAGACTTGTCAATCTCGCATATAAATGAACATTCTGTTCCTACGAAACAGACAAGTATTGATATGTGTTACCCTGATTTTCTTACTGATGAGTCTGACTCTGAAGTAGAAAGGGAAGCCGCCCAAGAGAGTGCAACGATTCTAAAACTTGTTAGAATCCAGGCAGTGGAAATCAATAGGATGAAACACAAGGTCAATACGATGATTGGTATGGTGAAAGATCGTGATTCCCAATTAAGGGTTCTTCGTGAGGAAAATGTTGTAGTGTGTTCATCTCGAACCTTACTCAAGGCTAAACTCAAGGAAGATGCCCTGGAAATAGAACGTCTATCGAGTAATCTCTCTATTCAATATAAAGGATGCTCTACGGAGTCCACTATACCAATCGCTTCTGAATCAACATCGATAATGGAAAATATGATTACTTGTAATCATGTTTCTCTATTAAAACCCGTTTCAGAAGCTAAACTGCAAACCCTTCCGCTTGCTAAAGATGTGGTTACTTCTTCCACTAATCAAGGAATCACCACATCTCACGGAAGGAAGAAATCTTCTAACGATGTTATTAATCCTACACACTCTAATCACTCTGGTGATCAGAAAGTATGTCTCTTTTGTGATTCAAAAGGACATGTTCAATGGAAGAGCAAACTTAGGTCGAATGACAATTATTTTGGTCGACTTCAACACACCTTAGATTTAATACTTAAAGGTGTAACTGACATTCGTATGTCTAAACCTATTGGTTTTAGTACTCACTCTGTGAATTCTTCCAGGAAAGTCAGTTCAATCTGCTCATCGAACGTTCAAACTAAATATAACATTAATATAAATCGGTCAAGGAGATTTCAGAAAAGTCCTTCTCAACTTAAGGTGAAGGATGATGTTCAAGATGTGAGAAAGGTACCAGTTGCTGGAAACAATAACGAATATATGAAGGACAACCATAATCTGATAATTGAAGGATACAAGGATCTCATCAACAGGCTGTCAAAATCCTCCAAACAAACTTCTTCTGGTAAGGATTCAAACTTCGTCTCATACTTTGATGATAGTAAGTTTTATGATACTTTTTCACATCAAAAAGGGTTTCCTCCAAAAATTAGAAGGAAAAAGAGGATTAACCATGAACAATATTCATTTGATGAGCATAAAGCTCATACTTGTGTTAATTAATCACAAGGGTTGAATTCTTACTCATGAAAAATCCTATTGAGTAGGATATGCTAATAATCAGGTATACTTATTAGCTAAATGCTTCCTGATTAGTTGAGTTATTTTCTTATCGTTCATAGCTAAACTTTTGTCTACATATAGCTTTGCCTAAGTATTGTTTTGTTTCAAAAATCTCTTCGATTATTCTTTTAAGGTTTTTGAAAAGTTTGTTTTTGCAAAATGAGTTGTGAGCTACTTTTGTGCTTTAAGTTTTTCCTCTTGTGAGAATATAAAACCTATTGAGCCAAAAATTGTGAAAGAAATCTTTCACATAGCAAAATTTTGTTGTGTCCTCTTTTTTTTTACCTTGTAAAGAAGTACTTTACAGTCTCTTAAAAGCTTTGTTTTGGGATCTTATTGGTTTTCATACGGGTATCCACATTGTCTTGTCACGAACCAATTTATAGAAACCCTAAAGTTATTCCCTAAGAAAAAATACATTTATATATTAAGGAATGCAATCTTTGCAAACCGTGGCTAAATGTTCATGAATTGATTCTTTGAATCAAAACCGATTTTGCTTCAATTGTGTCTTGTATACTTCTATGAGAATACAAACAATTGAACAACTCTATGAGTAACACAATTAGATTCATTTGAGTATCATTTGATCTAGAAGTGTTAAGATGAACATGGTTAACACAAAAGTGTTCATATGGCTAACTTCGGTTAACTGTTATTGAGCCAACTCAATATACACGTTTAGGTACGGTTGCCCATATCTAAATGAAGGTATATTTCATGTGTGTGTAACAAGCTAAGACCATCTAACGGTGAAAACTTAGTTTGAATCTTAAATTAGGTTTTTCATCTAACGGTGAATATTGATTGCTTTGTCACAAAGTTATCAAGCCCTGATTTGAAGACTATATAAGGGAAAACTCTAGCAACTGGGAAACCTAATCCCCACACCTCCTGTGTGATACTAGTTGCGACTAGAGTCGATTCTCCTTTAACCTAGGTTTTTCCTAAAACCATTATAGGTTAACGACTTAAAGACTTCATTGGGATTCTAAAGAAAGGCCCAACTATTTTCTCTATAGTTGCGTGTTCTAATCTTACTTGTTCTATAGTATTGAGTATTATCTTCTCTAAGATTTGCTCGAGATTTATCTCCGATAGGTAAGATATAAAAAGTAATCACAAAGATCTTCGTCTCATTCTTTGTGATTCCACAATAACTTGTTCTACTACCATATAGTTAAGTTATTGTGAGGTGATTGATATTTCTAGGCTGTTCTTCGGGAATATAAGACCGGATTATCAATTGGTTCCTGTTCACCTTGATTTATCAAAAGACGGAACAAAAACTTTGTAGGTATTTCTATGGGAGACAAATTTATCTATCAGAATAGACTTTTCCGTGGGAGACAGATCTGTTTATCAAGTCTTCGACTTTGGGTCGTAGCAACTCTTAGTTGTGGGTGGGATCAGCTAAAGAAATCAAGTGCGTATAGTCCTGCTGGGATTCAGAGACGTAAGGAACGCGACTGTACCTTAATCAGTGTGAGATTGGTTAGGGCTCAACTACATTCCAGTCTGAAGTTAACTTGTAGTAGGTTGAAGTCTGTACCGGCTTAATACAGTGTGGTGTTCAAATCTGGACTAGGTCCCGGGGGTTTTCTGCATTTACGGTTTCCTCGTTAACAAAACTTCTGGTGTCTGTGTTATTTCTTTTTCGCATTATATTTGTTTATATACTTGAAATATCATAGGTTTTGCGTAGTTCAATCATTTGGTAAATCCAACCTTTGGTTATTGATTGAAATTGATTGACACTTGAACCTTGGTCTTTGGTACCGTTCAAGTTGTTTCTCCTAATAATCAGGCTCACGGATTCAATCTGTTTGATTTGTTGATTACTTTGAGAAACAGAGATATAACTTTTGTATATATTTTCCTTGATAGAGTCTGACTATCTAGTTGATTCTGTTGGGATTATATTGGAGTTAGTCCAAACAGATTTCCTAATGAAATATTGGGTGTGGGTGTTAGACCCCCGCTTTTTCAAAAACCATGAGTGAGCGTTTCAGTTCTCTAGCATTATAGACAATCCCACGCATATTTTATATAGATTTAGAACTTGAACTCTATTTATGATTCAATTTTTTATCACATTGGCCATTGTTTCTTATTTCAGCATATATCTTTCCGCCTCTTCTCTACCTTTTTCAGGGATGAATTCCTGATAGTTTTAAATCTAGGATTTACACATACAACATATAGCACCGTTAAGAGTGAATTCCTTTTTTTGTTGATAAATTTAGATTAAAAAAAGTACAGGATTCGAAACTTGAAAAACAATGATTGGATTGTGCCATACATATGAAAGAGTATACAATAATGATGTTGATTTACTTGGCGAATCAAATACCGTTGTGTAACAACTAACCACTATGATTAGTTGATAACATTTGTTGAGAGTTTTGTGAAATATTTATGTGAAAGGTTTCATTAACGGATAACTCATGTCGAGTAGACCTCCGTTGTGAGAATTCTTAATTCATGCGTTGTAGGGAGGGGATTATGTAACCACCAACAGAGACTAAAGCAGGTGTTGAATTTAAAGCTGGTTTTGAAGATTACAAATTAACTTATTATAATCCTGACTATGAAACCAAGGATACTGATATCTTGCCAGCATTCTGAGTTTCTCCTCAACCTGGAGTTCCACCTGAGGAAGCAGGGGCCGCGGTACTGCCGAACCTTCTACTGGTACATGGACAACTGTATGGTCCCGATGAACTTACCATACTTGATTGTTACATAGGAGGATGCTACGACATCGAACCCATCGCTAAAGAAGACAATCAATATGTTTGTTATGTAGCTTATCCTTTGGACCTTTTTGAAGAAGGTTATGTTACTAACATGTTTACTTCTATCGTGGGTAATGTATTTGGGTTCAAAGCGCTTTGCGCTCTACATCTGGAGGATATGCGAATTCTTGTTTCTTATGTTAAAACTTTCCAAGGCCCACCTCACGGTATCCAAGTTGAATGAGATAAATTGAATAAGTATGGTCGTCCCCTATTGGGATGTACTATTAAACCAAAATTAGGGTTATCTACTAAGAACTATGGTAGGGCGGTTTATGAATGTCTCCGTGGTGGACTTGATTTTAACAAGGATGATGAAATGTGAACTCACAACCCTTTATACGTTGGTAATGTAGTTTTTTACAGTGGTAGAAAAAGGTTCGTTGACTTGTGAAGAATTGGATTTTAGATTTAAATTTTAATGCTAAAACAAAGAAAACTCAATTAAAATTTGATTTACAGATTTTTAAAACTAACCAAGACACTAGATTCCACTATTACGCATGATTGAATGATGTTGAAAATATTTCAAAACTCTAGTTACGTTTTTAGTCCCTTTATTTCTTAATCCACAAATAATGAGGCATATTCTCAAATATTAATTGTATCCCCTAAGCATAGATTATCAATTGATTAAACAAAGCATAATCTATCAAATTGAACCACAAGTAATTAGGAAAATTATGCGAACAATTTGAAACTCTGCAAAAGCAGTGATTGAGTGAATTATAAATTAAAACTAGAGAAAATAATATAGTTACCCATCAATCATGCGTAAATATCTTCCTCCATTACGTTGGTTATGTGAGAATTAGTTCATCATTGTAGAAACACGCTCAAAAGAATTTTTCATTGCTCAAATGGTGTTTACAAAGGTGAAAAGAATGAAAAACAAGGAAACAATTATAAACTGCAGTTGCTAAAGCTAGATAGCAGTTGCTAGAAGTATGTTACAACTAGAACTGAAAAACGATATCTCTGGGTTACGTTGAAATTAAGACTGCTTCTGCAACTTTTTTGGATAGGCTTTTGTTCTTGGTGTTCTTCACAGCAGCAGAAAACTAACTTTCCCGCAACTTGATTTTTCTCTGTAACTAAAACTCTCTAAACCTTCGATCCCTCTCTATGACTCGTTCCATCTCTATTTATACACCATAACGTTAAATATCTCGCCAAAAATACCTTCCATATCTGATTATTCTTTTCTTCCAAGTTACGGTAATAATATCATTATCTTTTCTCTGACCGCGTCCCTGAGTTGTCAAATATCTTTCCCAATCTTCTAGCGAATCAAACAGTGGATATCTTTCCCTTATCTCTTCATAGCTTCCAATTATTCAACCAAAAACTTCCCGGTAAAGAAAACCGATTATATTCTCACCTCCCTGTTTTGCTTGAACCGAATTTTAATCTTTATTTATTTTTCCGAATATGTGACACATAGCTTTCCTGTTTTAGGCTAATAGGATCATACCAATCCTTTTCTACGTCAAACTCCTACACAGTCTTTCCAAAAATCATGACAGAACTCCGAGTATTTTTCCTCTATTCTGTTTTGAGATAACGATGGGAATTTTCTTCCTTTTCCGAAACTAACACATGTACCCATCCTATTTTGTCGTAAGAGGTTCATACTGATCCAAATTCGTGAAAGAATCCGACAAAATCTCAACTAAAACTCTTCCAGTGATTTACGCAGACGAGACTGAACTTTCCCGCCAAAGTTCATTTTTAAACCGCGAAGAAAGAATGCCCCCTATCCTGCTGTTGGGGTGCCGATAGTAATTTGGTTACCCCTTAGTAATTGAGGTTCCCTTTATCAACTCCTCCGGATGCCTTTAACACATTTCTGCGGTGCCTTTAGTAATTCTCACATGAGTGCAAATGCCACTTTTCGAGCAACTTTTTCCGCAAGAGTTTGTTTCTCCAAAAATACCTACAAAAGACATAAAAACCATAATAAATACAAAATTGAGTGCCAACAATATATAGAATTAGACACAAAATCGTGTTTATCAGTTGGATAGACCGTTTCTTATTTTGCGTCGAAGTAATTTATAAATCACAGGCCGAAACAGGTGAAATTAAAGGACATTACGTGAATGCTACTGCAGGTATATGCAAAGAAATGATGAAAAGAGTTGTATTTGCCAGAGAATTGGGAGTTCCTATTGTAATGCATGACTATTTAACCGGTGGATTCACTACAAATACTAGCTAGCTTGGCTCATTATTGCCGAGATAATGGCTTACTTCTTCACATCCACAACGCAATGCATAAAATTATTGATAGACGGAAGAATCATGGTATCCACTTCTGTGTACTAGCGAAAGCATTACGTATGTCTGGTGGAGATCATATTCACTCAGGTATTGTAGTAGGGATCAGTTCTACCTTGACTCCCAATTTAGGTAGGATCAGTTCTACCTTAACTCCCAACATAAGTTAGGATCGTTTCTACCTTAAGTCCCTATATAGGTTATGATTAGTCAAACTTTAGATCTTCCATGAAAACCAGACCTTCAATCCTATTGATTTCCTTTTAACTACGAAAGAAGTTCGTACGTCTACTTCCTTCAATACTTTAATGGCGTGTTTGGTTTGTGGGAAGGGAATCAATTTCCAGAGAATATGATTTCATTCCCATGTTTGGTAAATAGAGTTATAAAGCGGATAGGAATAGGATTCCCATAAAGTAAGAGAATCCTAAACCCATAGGGGTGGTGGGTTTAGGATTTCCTCTCTTTTGGGAATAAAATTCCCTTCCCACCAACCAAACACACCATAAGGGAGTTCTATTGAACACTTTGAGCTTTAAACTAATATATAGAACAAATCGGGCACTTTTAGACGTTTATATTAAAATAGATATGCATGTGATGTCATTATGTCCTTGAGACGCGCGCATCCAAGTGTCCGGACACGAGTACGTGCTACCCATCACCCTCATTCTAGTCATCCTCTTTTTTGCTATAGAGAAAACATTGGCTAATGTTGTAGCTTTCCTCTAATGTTTATTCAGTTTTGCTGGACCCACCGAAAATCAAGCATCGAATGAGCACCGAGAGGGATTGCACGAACCCAATACAACGTTCTATGCATTGGGATTGGGAAGGGAAAGAGTGGGCCCCACTCCCTCTCACACGGTGCACACTTTGGTCCTTTTGCACGGTTTAATTGGGGGCCCCAAGAAATAATTAGGGACCTCACCAATTTTATACCCACTCCAATATTATAGGGGGAGTCCAAATAGTGGTGAAAATACTATTTTACCTTTGTACTTAAAAACCTATTAACTCTAAACTAAAAGCCCCCAATTCATTTTCTAAAAACCAAAAACAGTTTATCCTCCCCTCCCTCTCCCTCTCCCACTCTCCATCTCCTCCATTAACGACCATTTTTTTTTCGTCGATTCATCGTCGTAGTCGTCGATTCGAAAAACTTTAATCGACGATTAACTTCTTATACAAACATGGCTCGAACGAAAGAGTACCAACGAAAGGTTGATAACCCTAAAATCGTAGAGAAACTCAAATTCAAGGTTAATCCGAAAAGCAATCACAAATCAAGCCGGGAAGAATTAGAGGAAGAAATGGCACCGATTAGAAAGTAAGTGAACTAAAACCTACTTCCGTTTTGATTTTTCTTGTGTATTGATTGTGAAAATAATTTTTGGAACCGTAGAATTTCAGTTACAGTGAATGGGTCGTTATTGTGGAAATCTTAAACCCTAACGATTCTTCATCTGCATGTAGAATCTATGAAAAATCGTTAGGGTATATAACGTAGAAGATAACGACCCTTCTTCTGCTGTTTCAATTTTTTGACCTAGATTTGAGTCGTTAATTCTGTAATTTAACCAATTGACGACCCTTTTCGAACGACCTTATTTTGGCTAGTAACGACCCTTGATGAAATACGAACATCCTCTTTGTCCCAAAAATTGGACGTGTCATCAATTGAAGTATCCCAGAGTCGTCATTCATCTCTTTCGCCCTAGGTTAGAGTCGTTAGCCCTATATGATAACATATGACGACCCTTGTGTGAACTACCCTTTTTTGTTCAGTAACAATTCTAGGTGGAAAAAAAACTGTCATTCTGTCCAAAATATTGAAAGGGTCGTCACCTATGTAACCAAGAGTCGTCATTTTGTAGCTTAGGGTCGTCGCCTTTTTCCATAGAGTCATCATTTATTCTTTGAAAGTCGTTTGTGTGTTAAACAATTTGGTGGCGATCCT
>JAJJMB010017986.1:4159397-4207972 GCA_023531105.1 Papaver atlanticum | reverse complement strand
TATTCTTTGAAAGTCGTTTGTGTGTTAAACAATTTGGTGGCGATCCTTGTTATGGTAGCATGAAATACTTTACTTATTTGTTCATTTTTTGTGTATGTACTATTGTAGTCAAAAGAAAGACAAGAAACCAATTCCCACTCCTCCTTCCAGACCTCCCCGGCATGACAAATACTTGGAATCCGGTCAATTTCGCGGAAAACGTCCGAGTGAGGTAGCCTTTTCAATCCGCGAACCTAGAAATCAAGGTAATGAGTTGTCGGATTCGTCAGCTTCTTCCACCCCTGTTGTATCTTCCTCCGGAAGCGATGAAGATGAAGAAACGGAACAAGAAGAGATTCCTATGAGAGGTGAGTATGATGATGATGATGGTAATGGTGGTTCTGGTCAAGGTGGTGGTGGTGGTGGTGGTGGTGGTGGTAATGGTCAAGGTGATGGTGGTGGTGGTAATGGTCCAGGTGATGGTGGTGGTAATGATGGCAATGATGGTGGTGGTGGTGATGATGATGGTGATGGGGAGGAAGAGGAAGAGCAGGCGAAACCGTCGAGATGAAAGGATGGAAAGCCAGTTGCAGTGAGCGCGAGTCACATTCCCGCCCAACATTTGCATCTGGAATGTCTTCGTAGTGGGAAAGCCAGATGAGAACCTAGAGACGGCTGAGAAGTTCTATTTGGATATCCCGGAACGTGGGCTCGTACCATCTACGAAACAATCGTAACAATCTCAACTTTGTTTTTATATTTGATTTGTTGATGTTAACTTTCAGAATTTTTTATATTTACTTGTTTTTCTTCTGTAGGATCATAAGAATGTCGTACGTCTTTTCAGGCGGAAATCTTCTTATGTGAAAATGTCCTTGTGGGATCTAAAAGATGAATGTTCAAGAGTCAAAGAGATTATTGAAAACTCTGGTCTGTATACTGCCGTTGTGAACTCTGTGATTGCATATGACAAGGTTTCAGTCTCAAGTTTCTGTGAGAGGTTTTACGGCGAAACCCATACATTCCAATTCCCTTTTGGCAAGATGGCATTGACTCCCGATGATGCAGATCAGATATTAGGGCTGCAGGTCGAAGGAAAATCCACCAATCACAAGTTTAAGAAAAGGCTTAGTTGGGAATAAATTTATGCATTCACTAAGAAATTGTTTGGCTGGGATCAAGAGACGACAAATGGCCTTTTCGTGAAGGGAAAGAAATACCCGAAGAAAGAGTTCAAACTCATAGAGCTTAGGGAGATATTTGCTGGGACACTAATCAAAGAAAAAGTTGATGGACTCTCTGATATGGAATGTCGTCATGCGGCGGATGGGTATTTGTTGTACGCACTTGCGTCGGTTGTATTTCCCGACAGCAAAGGTAACCAGGTCAGTGTCAATCTTCTTCAACTTTTGGATCCTTTGGAAGATTTGAACAAGTACTCTTGGGGGACTGCCATAGTAGCACATTTGAATAGTCAGTTATCAAATGCATCTTGGGAACGAAGTTCTCAAGTTCATGGCAATACGGCTCTTCTCCAGGTAATTGGATTGAACAAAGTTGTCTCCTCTATTTATGTTTTTTTTTTCTTTGAATTTTTTAACACCTATCGGATTGTTTTATTTTATTTTGTTTGGTGTCAATATAGGTGTGGATTTACGATCGTTTCCCTTCATTGTTCAAAGATAATCCCGACGTCACAGTCAACCGAGAATGGAACAAAACTAAACCAAGAGGAACTCGATACTTGTACACTGGCAGTCAGGATAAGGAACAAAAGGATGCGTTGTTAGAAATGCGCCAAAAATTGGACAACATCACAGCTGAAGAGGTAATCTTTGATCCTTATAAGAATGATAGGATGAGCGCAATGGAAGATGTAGTGTATTACAATGGCCCTCTATTTTACCCTTACGTATTTTCAATGTATAATCCGATGAGAATCATGCGTCAGCTTAGGTATATTCAAGATTTACCCGCACCGAATTATGTACCACGATTCAAGCACAAGTTAGAGCAATGTGAGTCTGACGAGTCTGACTTAGTGGTGGTTTACGAACCTGAACCTAAGACCGAGCATTGGGATGATAGACACAAGCATGATAGCAAGATAGACGTCTCTTATTGGGAGCATGTGAATGAAGGTCATGAGGCAACACCATATTACTTGGAATGGTACGAATGCTTCTCTCACCCTCGGGTGATACGGATAGATCCTCCTGGCACTCGAAGGAGAAACAAGGCATCTTCCTCGGCTTCTACATCTGACACCAGAGATGATTCTACCATTCTTAAGCTTGTGGTAAGTATTTATTTTTGGAATTGTGTTTTTCATATACATACAAATATAAGTTATTTAATATGAATTGGTATTTGAATGCAAATAGAGAGAACGAATGAAGATTCTTATCAAGGCATTTTGTTGCTCGGACAACAAAGGAGAAGTGGTAGAACCTGAGCGACATCGTAAGTACGCTGATTATTGCAAACACATTGAAAATCCACAAGCAAAGAAAATGTTTGCTAATCTGGCTAAGCAATGTAAGAGGACCGGTAAAACCCGGGAACAAATGAGACAAGAACGTGCTCAACAGGGTGAAGTAAGTCAAGGTGGAGGAAGCCAAGGTGAGGAAAGCCCGTAGGAAAGAGAAGATGTTGATTCCCAAATAGCTAGTGCAAGTCAAGGTCGTCGTAAGAGAAGTTGGACATCAGCTGGTGAAGGAAGTCAAGGAAATCAGGGAGGCCAAGGCCGAGGTGGAGGTCGTATTCTTGGGTGAGGAGATGTTCTTATAATGTTTTAATGGACGACCTTTAGTTATTGTAGACTTAAACTTATGTTTGTTTTTTTGGTTTTTGTTTGATACAACTATCTAGTGCTGGTTCGAATGGTTTGTTAAAACAATGTGGCTTTAGTTAATGTGTTAGTAGTTTTCGGACGATTTTTTGTTAAAACAATGTGAATGCCTTCAAACAAATGATCCAGCATAGGTGTCGTCATCTTATAATATATTAAGCTGACGATTGTACACCAAATAGTTGAAACACATCAAGAGTCGTTATCTGATTAGTATAACGTATAAACGACCCTTCGTAAAAATTATCCAGAGATTGCCTTTTTTTCCATCTATAGAGTCGTTACGATTTATAAGGAAACCAGTGACGACCCTATCTTACAAAAACATCCAGGAGAACAACCAATTTTTTCTACTCTAGAGTCGTTAGTTTAATCATATAGCATACTAACGACCCATTGTGAAATAATTCCAGAGATAACATTTTTTTGTCATAGCTAGAGTCGTTATTAGTTATGTGGAAATCATTCACGACCCTAACTTACAAAAACATCCAGGAGACGAACCAATTTTTTCTACTCGAGTCGTTAGGTTAATCATATAGCAGATTAACGACCCTTTGTAAATTAAATCCAGAGAACACTTTTTTAAGTTATTAGAGTCGTTATGCTTTATATGGAAACCAGTGACGACACCATATTAAAAAAACGTCCAGCAGATGAACCAATTTCTTCTACTCTAGAGTCGTTAATCGTTATACATTAACATTGACGACTCTACTAAAACTACTACGACGAATCTAGATGTCCAAATGACGACTCATGTAAAAACTTTGTTCTGAAAGTTACGAATACACTTATATCATTACCGAAATAACACCACATAGTTCAAGCGTTACAAAATACTTAGTATGGGTATTCTTGAATTCGACACATCAAGTGTTCGTCGATGAACGTCTTGGCGCGACGGTACAACACGGTATATTCCTTGTGGTGAATGAAAATTGTTTCCCCATTACGAATTCTCCATAACCCTTTGAACCATTCGAGTTGGAATTCATTGAATGTATAAATGTAAGTATTCGAAAAAAAATAAGGGACTTTGCTATAAAATTATGGGATTACTCACCTTTTCCCTTAGAGGAGCACGAGGATGATGGTCGTATACCATATTTCTAACTATAACGTATTTTCGCATTGCACTTTTTATGTAGTTGAATCGAAACGCTAAATCTCTCCATTTTCGGTTATTAGGATTTGCCGTGCGTCCATAACAGAATTCTTTAACTATCTTCCAAAACATTGAATGGATTTCATTGGGACGGTCACGGAAAGTGCTAGCGAAAGATTTTACGAGATCCATATCTTCGTCCGATTCCCATGCTACCATTTCCATTGATATCTCACTTTGAAATGAAAATAGGTACTACTCGCTAATTAAGTTATGGAAGATGTAGATGGAATGAAAGTAGGAGTTTTGGGGAATTTCTAGAAAAACAATGGGTTGTATTATATAGAAGAATACTCCAACAGTCATATTTTTTGAAATCCACAAAAACAGTCGTTACGGTCATAACTTAACCAGGTGACGACCCTTTCTATTTTCATAACGTTGTTTAAGAACATACATATTGAAGAGTCGTTATTACATAAGTATTTTGTGTGACGACTCTTTAGTACATAGTTGGTCTAACTTAGATCTTACTTAACAAATTACATGTTATTCATTTTCCTGGTGCGAGATTGAACTACCACTGCGGCTTCGATGTGATAAAACGGCTCTCTTCTGCATTTGGTATATGCAGCCTGGGCCGCATGCCTATCCCCTTTGTGCCTCGCGAGAAACTCATTGTACTTGGTGCACAATTTCAAAACGTGAATTGTCCTATCACGAATGTGGGACGGTTCATAATCATAGAGTAGTTTCTTATTGTAATTAGCGAAAGGACTCCAACCAACTTGAATCAAAAATATACTCTCATGTTGATGTTCTTTGGGAAGATCCTTAACGATGTAATAATTTTTAACCCATTCGGTCTCTTCCTCGACTTGCTTGAATATTTCCCGGAGATGGGATTGTTCTTCGCCTCGTATTTTGGCCTCGCGCATCTCTTCTTCTTCCTTCGTAGGATATGACTATGGAGTAAATGGTTTTTTAGTAAGTCGCATGCTTCTTTTGCGTAGCTCTTCTTCCATTGCCAATATTGATTTGGTTGGTCGCTTGCATCTTCTAAGTATGTTTTCAATTGAATTGCTAGTTGATGATGGACTTGCCATTGCAAAAATGAGTTACCTTGATTATTTTCGGTTGAATTTGCTAAGGGATGATGGAAGCTTTATATAGAAAATATCCCAACGGATATTTTCTTGGAAAAAGTGTATTCAGAAAGAGCCGTTGAAGGTTTTCTACTCTAGAGTCGTTAATCAGTATGCTTAAATCAATAACGACCCCAGGTGTCTAAATCATCCAGTAGGCGACCTAATATGCATGTTTAGAGTCACTTTCTTGCCCATACCAACTTTTGTTTGCATGGCGTAGTTAAGTTTTTCTTCTAACCACTCAGATTGTTGCATAATTAACCTACCATCCCATTCGGTTCTCTTGATCGTTGCTTTGGTAGCGTAGATTGTGGAAATGGTAGACAAGTTATCCTTATCTTCCGACCTTATTGAATTTAGGATCTTAAGAGGCCTACATCCCTTCATCTGCCGAACCTTCTCCATTTGATGCGGTTTCAACCGGGCATATGCAGGGTGTCCATATAAACTTTGAGGTGGACGATGGTTTTGACGACCGTCCGGAATACTATCCAATCTCCATAGATCAGTTTCGTGATGCCTTTTGAAAACAATCATGAACGGGCATTCACACTTCTTCGATGCAGTTTTGTAGACCCTAGTCGTCTTCTTCTCATACTTGTAATTCTTACCTTTCTGACTTTCTCCCTTTTTCCCCGCTCTCTCGCATACCATTTCCATCTTCTTAAAATTGACGTGTTTGCTTTGAACAACCACGCACATCTTCTCTTTTGCCTTTGAGATAAGCCATTCCTTGGCCTCAGCCTTACTTTTCCATATCTACATTGAGCAAAAAAATTACACATCCATGAGATTACTAATAAAATAATTTGAAATTAAATATAACTAAGTGGTTGAGGGAACCGTATCAAATCAGTCATATAGTGTTGGGATGTATCCGGACCCATCGTAGAGACTGATTCTGGTTGAGAGCTTGGTTGTAGTACCAACTGGAAAAAAACGCAAAACATTCATTCAAGAGTCGTCACCATAGAAGATAAAACAATGACGACACAAAGCACCTAAATTCTGGTCATTTTAACCTGTATTAGAGTCGTCATTTCCTTTTTTTTGCAGATTGACGACTAAATAGCCAGGAAATGTGGTCTATTTGTCAGGAGAGGGTCGTCATGGGTATTTATAGTAAGTGGACGACTGTTTTGGTAAAAATTAACGACCCTCTATGAATGTTGAGGACTCTTTGCAAACAAATACACACCTTTCTATTCAGTTTTGATTTAGGATCGTTATGGTATATGTAACTAACTTGACGACTCAAGAGGCAGTTATTGCAAAATTTGAAAACCAACAGTAATATTGCAGCAGTTATTGCTTTTGGTTGAAAAAAGTAACGGTTTTTTTAAAAAAAAAAGTAGTCGTTGGGTCTTTTTTTTCCTATAAAATGAGAGATATCCCTTTCAAAGTTATTCACCCATCACTTTCAATCAACCCAAATAAGTCACCCATCACTTTCAAACACAAAAAATGGCTCAAACTCCATTCAATAATCAAGAAGATGTTTCTATTTTTAGAGCACACCTCACGGTCGCGAAACACGACTTTGAAAGAGAGTATTGGGTGGCCAAAAACCACGACGAAACCGGAGATCCCTACCTTAACATGGATCAAACATCCAATGATTGGTGGGAACGTGTGTTTATGATTTTCAAAGCACTAAACGGAAATCGTTATGGAAGAACACTCCAACACATTAGGAAAAGATACGATTTACTGTTCAATGAATGAGTAGCGCTAAAAGACGAATTGAAAGCTCGGGCCGATGCTCTTCCCAATGAATTTGATATGGCGAGAGTAAGTTTGTCAATCAAAAGGCCTCTCATTTGTTTATTTCCCTTAAACAACGCTAACTTATGAATAAATTGTTTTTCCAGTACTCTTTGGGTCGCAGCCAATACGAATTTAAGTACGGCAAGGAGTTTTCGCACGAGGATTACTATCGTCTCTTGGTAGAAACTACCTGGTCATTCACCCAATATCATTAAGTGTTCAAGCATGATGCAGTGAACTATTTTATGTCTTTTCCTTCTATTTTATTTCATAGTACATGTATGTTTTTTTTGATTCAATAAAATCAGTTCACAAATATGTATTCAGTCAATATTCCAAATAAGGGTCGTCATGTTTATAAATAACCAAATGACGACTCTTAGTTTTGTTACTAGAGTCGTCATGAGATAAACAAAAAAAAATAACGACTTTCTTTGTGTTAAAGGGTTGTTACGTTGTAAATATATCACATAACGACTCTAGATGCAGTTATTGTAAATTTTGAATTCAACCAATGTGGTTGAGTCGACTAACGGAAAAAAAAATCAAAAAATTGTCCGTTGGGTCGTTCATTTCTATAAATAAAGACCCATATCTCACTTATTCCTCACCCAAACCACATTTCTCAACTATCACATTCATTCTCATCAATATCTAATCCAAAAAGTGAAGAGAAGACACCATGGCTACTCCCTACACTTCCGAAGAGAATTGCGTCATTGTGAGAGCTTGGTTGACACTCAAAGACAACTTTGAAGATCTAGGAAAAGATATTGATCAAACATCCGATGCTTGGTGGAACCGTGTATTCATCATTTTTGTGGCGTTAGACGGAAATTGTAACTCAAGGTCTTTGAAACTCGTCAAGGAACGGTTCGAGGAGATATTCATAGAATGTGAAGCTTTCAAAAAAGAGTTGAAATCCGTTAGGGAAGCCTAACCCAATATGTTGGGTGCTATAAGAGTAAGTGTTTAAACAAGAGGTAAAACTCATCCCAAGTTTTGAATGATACTAACTTATTATATTATTTTTGTTTTGCGTTTTCAGTTAGGGAAGGCATATGCCCGATATGCAGTGCTTCGTGGGAAAGAGTTTGAGTTCGACGAATGCTACCGTATCTTGGAAGGCACTACCTTTAATTACAACATCTATGGTTAAGTGTTTAAGTGCACCGTTATTATCTAGTGTTTTACATTTCCTTCAATGCAACGCTATGCAAGATGTAATCCTTTTACGATTCAATGAAATGATTTTATGAAATCAAAAATTATGAAAATCCGGGATAGAGTCGTTAATATAAATTACTACTGCACTTAACGACTCTAAAAAACATTCGTAATTGCTAGCCAGGGTCATCAATTCATATGACTACATATATGACGACCCTAAGTGTTTAATTTTACAGAGAATTTTGGTTTTAGAGTCGTTTGTGACGTTTGTGTGTGAACAAAACAACATAACGACTCTAGGTGACCTAGCTAAAAGGGTCGTCAATGTTTATTACACTACCTTAACGATTTTTCATAACCTGGAAAAGTTGCAAGTTTTAGTCGTCATTGGTAGTGTCAATATACTGACGACCTTAGAGAGTCGTTTGGGTATACATCCCACGACTATGACGACCCTTACATTGAGTTGTTCCATAGTGTGGATGATTCGACCACTTGGAGCAACAAACAGACAAATCGAAGGGTATAAGATGTTTACCTGATTGTTTTGAGCTTCAGATTCCTCATTTTGAGTGTTGGTTCCTTCATTTTGAGCAATGGGATCTTCATTTGCACCATTATTCATGGCTTCCTCTACTAACATGTCTTCATCATACATCCAATCCAAACGGGAATGCAAGATAATCTCACCATCAACACAATCATGTTTGTTATTTGAAGCTTCACCAAAATCATTTCCTCCACTAAAATCACTCATTTCAAATAACCCTAAGTTTTCCCCCAAAAACTCACCTTTTCCTTCTCCACAACACAAAAACACAATTTTTCTTTTATCAAAATTTTATCCCTAAAACTGATTTTAATCTAACTAAACTAATTAACAACTAACTAACTTAATTAACACTAATGATTTAGAGGTAGTTTAGCCATTTAAAAAAAAATGGGATAAGGGGTAAGAACCAATTACTATTTCATGCTCTTTTTTGTCATGTAGTGTGAGGCCCCCTATTAATTTCCAGGCCCCCAATTAAGCGGTGCTTTTTTTCGGTGGATAAATCATTCTCGTTTAATAACCTAGCTAAATTGAGGCCTACCCCACTTAATTTGGCCCTACTACTAGATTACAAAAAAGGTCATTATAAATAACTTTCACACCACCCTTTATCCAACAATTACTTAAGTACCTAATTTACCCATGTTTAATTAGCATTAGTTAATTGTATTAGGTGTTAATTATGTTTTAGATATGAGATCAACTAATGTTAAAGAGTTCTTCAAAACATCAAACAACTTAATTTTCAGATTTTTTTTTTCGTAAACAGTACCCAGAATCAGTTTACGTTAATGCACTTGTAAACCGATTCTGGGTTGATGTTCCAAAATTAACAGAGGACTTCAACAATCGGTTGAAGTTGGCATATGTATAATCCAATTATAAGAATCGGGGTTTTACTTGACATATATAAACCGATTATTGTCTTTCATAAGAATATTTTTTTTCCATTCATTTCATTATTGTAGGATGCATTTAGCACATGCATCAAGCCTTTAAACCCCTAGGCGACCCTAGTGGACGAGTTATAGTCTCGTGAGGGTTTACATAGAGATCTACCCACAAAACCTACACAAAAACTTCTAAAACCATCAATCTTCGTTGGAGGAATCCAGGTCCGATCCACCCTCCATGAAGTCCGGGGCATACTCCGGGATTTTGGATACCATGAAGTGATAGCATGCATCAAATGCGAATGCTTCCCCATTTTCCTCCAAGTAGTGCGCTTTCATGACTTCATGCTACAAAAACACAAACACAAACTTACTTTGTTAGTGGTGTTTAGTAGGAAGATCAAACAACTTGGATTACGTAAAATAAACCACAAAAATACTTACAAATTGTTCAATGGAGTAGCTAAAGTGGTTAGCATTCAAAATCCGTTTTTGGATAGCTAAAAAAGCAAGTATCGCATTTTCGATGACTAGGTGCCTATCATGCACTTGTTGAACACTTCTTCCATTAGGATTCCCAAACTCTTGCCTATATTTGTTGTGTACCCTAGCCCAAAAGGTTACGGCATCCACCCTTACGGAGGACTGATTTCTAACTCGAGTTTCCGCGTACCATGCTTTGGTGATGGATAAATCTTCATTTGAATCAAATGAAGCCATTGTGGAGGTATGAAATGAGTAGTTGTGGAGTATATGGAGTGAGAGGGAATAGAATGAGCAATTTTGGGGAAAATGGGTTCCAAGGATGAGGTCTCTATACATAGAGAAAGTCCATAACGACTATTTTTTTTTGGAAAAAGTGAAATAATTTGAACTAATCGGTCTTCTCAAAGGTCTGTAAAATCCGATTGTGTTTTTTTGCCACCAGGAATCGGTCTTTCTTGTGACCAACATAAACAGATTACAAACATGTAAAAAATTTGAATTTTCACAGACACTAATCGGATTATTTAGATGCATATGTTATCCGATTGTGGCTTGAAAAACATACAGGAAAAACGGGATTTCTAAGGCATGAAGAATCGGATTATATTTACCCCACACATAAACCGATTTTCTGATGGACCTCAACAATCGGATTACGTGGACATATCGAGTAGACCGATTGTGGGCTTGTGTTTTGGCAACAGAATTGTTAAGCATGCATAAACTTGTTTGATACACATAATTATAATTAAAACTTGAAATGCATTAAGTTCAACACCATGATCATCCAAAATATAAACCTTAACCATCCGAAATCTAAAGTTTTAAAAACCAAAAACTTAAACAACCAAGTCTTAATAAACTTAAACAATCAAGTATTAAAAACTTAAACAACCAAAGTCTTAAAAACTTAAACTAAAATCATGGAGCACCAGCATCAGGAGCAGCAACACCAGGAGCATTTTCAGCAACAGCATCAGCAGGAGCAACAACACCAGCATCAGCAGCACCACCACCATCAAGAGCATCATCTTATGCTTCAGCCATGGCTTGAAACTGAGCCATTTCTTCCCACAAATCTTCCATAAATCCATGGCGATCCCTCTCAACTGAAATCATGTTTCTCCTCATCCTAGTGAACCTCATGACCTCATGAAGCTCCTCCAGTGCAAGCTTGTCAATCAATGCGAGGGCTTGTTCAAGACGGGTCTCACCCCCATAAGCAAACTTATAGAGGCCTCTTTCTGGCACTCGTTGTGGTTCCCTAAGAATATCCTCCAAGGTGAGCTCTCGAGTGTAAAACGCTAGGTGTCCGAAGTCCATATCTACATAAAAAAAAAAAAAAAAATCAAGTTAACAATCGGTACATAACTAAACATATGTAATCCGATTCTCAACAACAAAACACACAGGAATGTCAAACATTCACAATCGGTTTATGTGATACATATATAAAAACCGATTGTGGAAAGGAATCTGAAGAGACAGTCTTAATCGGTAAATTAGCAAGAACATAAAACCCGATTATGGGATTGCATAGTTAAAAAAAAAACATTGTATCCAGAAACGGATTATTCTAAAGCACTTATAAACCGATTCTGGTGATGTATTTTCATATTTTGTTTCTAAACCTAGAATCGGTTGATGTTAATCATCATATAAACCGATTAGTCTGCATGCTCTTCATGGTCGAAGAACAAAACCCAGAATCGGTTTATTCGATATGTCAACATATACCGATTCTGGGTGTAATTAGAGATTTTGATAGACGAAAATCGAAGATTTAAACATGTAAATCAGTGAAGAAATGCGAATCATATAATGGGTTGATGGAGATTTACCTTTTTTCTTGGTTGGATCGAAGATCTTCGAGAAGAGGATGGAAAAAAAAATTGATTAGGGTTTTGAGAATTTGGAAAGATTATGATGAAAATATAAAGGTTTTTAGGTTTAGGTTTTTTAAGTTTTTGGATTTACTGAAAATGGAAAGATTAGTATTTATATGAGATTGTTTTAGGAATTAATGTGGGGGTAAATTAGGATTTTTTAGAAGTTTGGTAGCCCATAGCAATTTGGTAGAGTGGGAAGAGAAATTTGATAGACCCAAATTAAGTGGAGTAGGCCCCAATTTAGACATGTTTAATAAATCCTTTCTTTGTTTAAAAAAACAACGTGCTTTAAAGTAGTATATCCGAGTTTGCTTGCTCCTCCCTCTTGGATTTCCTCTCACTGGCCACGTCTAATTTTAGTTTAGGGCAAACTAAGAAATCACTTTTTCGATCAAAGGCAAAGCGCAGGTCAGAATCTCAATCGAACATTTCCTGTAAGTTTGTGATATAACATAAGAATTTATTTCATTTTCTCAGTTGTATTCAAGAAACCTTTTAGTGGAATTTCATCTTGAAATTCTAAAATTAGGGGTTTCTTAAAGTTGGGGAAAAATAATGGGAATTTCAAAGCTGATTGCATTAAAAGCAACTGTTCTGTTATCAGTATTTGTTTTCCTGAAGAATTTGGGATTTAAGCTCATATCGATTCCATTCATATATGCATCTCTAGTGTCATTTTTGGTTGCAATAGCTTCACATCCAAGTATAAATCTTCCTTTACTGTTGGGGAAGAAAAGTGATGGAAGCTTACCGATTTGGTCGCGTATTATATTTGGTCCATTCTTATATTTCGTGAGGTTATTTGGATTAACTCGAAGACTAGTTAGCAAAGAACCACCTTATAATGAAGTTTGTGAAGGTGTTTATGTTGGAGGGTGGCCTTATTCTTTGAACACATTGCCTCCTGGTGAACCTGCTATTATTGATTGTACTGCTGAATTGCCCAGGACTATAGCTGTATCACATTGTTCCTATTTTTGTATTCCAACATGGGATACAAGAGCACCTCAACCGTCTGAGATTGAATCCGCTGTTAAGTGGGCGTTGAGAAAGAGAACTCTGAACAAGCCAGTCTTCATCCACTGCGCTTTTGGTAATCCCTAAATTTGGTCTTAAGTGTCTTCTTGAGTTTGATGAATTATTTTTGTTCTCAATGTGGTGGAAATTCTTTCTCTTTGTGCTTGGACAAACTGCATTGATTAGTAATTAGTAAAAATCAGTAACTTTCTCATACAACCTTCCGTTGTGTGACCGTTATCCCTAGAATCTGTTGGATTTATGTGCACACTCCTGTCAAGCCTGAGTGATATGAAGTGCTACAAAAATTCAGATAACAAATCTGCAATTACTTTACTGTTTTTCTGTCAGCTTCTAGTTTCGCTAACTCGGACTTGGTTTGATTGAAATAGTGAATCTATTTGCCTGTCTAAAGAATCTCCACTCTGACACAGGAAATAGGAGTCATACAAACCTAGAAGCTCTAAATAGTGGCTTTGTTATTTCCATACATGTGGACATATTACATACTGTATATCATATCACTTTCGATTTCATATTTCAAGTTTTTGGCTGTTCTGAATGAACTTTGGAAATTATGTAGTATGTACTCCCTCCGTTTCTGCAAAAGAGATACTATCACTCTCTTTTGCAGAAACTTTGGGTTACTTAAGCTTATAATAGTTAGAAATATCAAGGAATCAAAAGACTCATGAATGCATCTAGGTTTGGTGCTTAGTCGGCGTTTAGTTTACATTGCACAGTGGCATGCCAGCTTCTCTTGTTTTGTATATACTCACCTAACAAACCTGCTGGGGGCTGGATGATCTTTTTTATGATACTAGCTTTTCTAAGCTGCCGTGCATTATTTGAAATGTTTTAAAGATTGTTACTCATGAGTAAATTTGCTGTGCTGTTGACACTTGAAAACCTAACTGTTATATTCATGTGTCACTCTAAGGCTTTTTTTCCACTTTCAACAAGCAAGTATTAAATTCCAGCATTTGAATGAAACATCATCTGTTGCTCCCTGTATGAGTTTTTGGGGCCTATCTATAACGATTCATTTTGATTTAGCTACAAAAACTGCTATCATTATAAGCTCTAAAACCCACACACACACTGCACACACTGGGCTGCCAAATCCTCTCTTAAGCATCTGCGTTCTTGTGAATTTGGGTTGAAAATATGATATCTAAGGAGCACAGAAACATTCTTCACAAAGTACTTGTACCAAACTAGTTATATGCCAAAGGTTGCAAGAAGCATTCAACTCTTTAGCTTCTAACGTTTATTTGCTGCATCTAAAGAAGTATTTTGTGCATGCTGCTGTGTGGTTCGTATCATATGAATCTCGGTAAATATTTTTGTAGGTCATGGAAGAAGTGTTGCAGTAACATGTGCTCTTTTAGTTGCACTGGGTGTTGCCGAGGATTGGAAAAGTGCTGAAAGTATCATCAGAGAGCGGAGGCCTTGTATCAATATGAATTCTCTCCACCGCAAGAGCTTGGAGGAATGGTCAATGCACCGACTATCATCTAAACCCAGGAATGAGGAGGGTAATTTCAGTGTGAGTGATGTTCTGCTACCTAATTCTTCCCAACAAAAGAGAGTCAGAGGAGCAAAGTATTAAGTTGAACCGAAAAAAAAAAACAGTTACAGGTAAATGTTATTCAAAGTACTTCCACACTTGGATTCTTCCGAAATATAAATTGTTATCTGTTATTTACATTGTAAACAAATTTGATACTTAGTTAAAGAATTATTGTCTTCAAGTTGAACGGATCTTCTCAAGACTTCAAAATTATTCTGACAAGAAAGATTTGAATAATCTAAAATCCAGGCTGAAGACCAATCCCAATACAAATGCAGAAAAAGTGGTTGTCTTGTTCTTATAAGCTCATCCAAATGCAACAACCTAACAAACACTTGTTGAATCTGCTAAATTATGTCTATTTTTGGAATATCTTGAAGTCAGTTTCAACCTTCCCAACAAATTTGCAATAAAATAAAAGGGAGGTCCAACCAATTCATGGTTTCCAAAATTTCCTTGTCACTTCCCTTGTTCAGATGAACAGCCTGTTATTCCTGTAACAACTTCATTTAAAAGAGAGATCATAAAACAACCCAAGTTCTTCATTTATAATTTTTTGTGCCAAACTAGTAACCAACTAAATTTCATTATCATATTGATGAGGAGACAAAATAATGCAACCAAAGCTGGGAGCCCAGTAAAATTTGCGCTAACTACATTTTCCTCTAACTGGATGCCATAGATGTTTACTTCATTCTTAAGGCATGAGAAATTGATTCTATACATTTTACATAGCTGAATCTTTCTCTAAGTAAATAGTGATGATACAATGGAAGTAATGGAGAAATCCTCTCTTAAATATGGAACCAGTATCAGAATGCTGAAAAAGGGTTGTGTGAACCATGTGGTGTTTGAACCATTTGTAGTTCAGTTGTTGTTTGGCATGAGTTATCATCACTAATCAAGTTATTCCTGTTACAATGCAAAAGAATTACAATTATATCATTTAGCATTGGATATTTGGAACAGGCATGAGAAAACGTAATATTATAGGATAGCCTTACAGGTGATCTCGCGGGCGAGAAGCCCAGAGTGAGCTCAAGGCTCGTAGTCGATTGTAATATTCCCCAATAGCCAAGAAACATCTAACTGCTTGTCGAACCGTCAAAATTCTTCGCAACTGATGAAGCGTTTGTTGCCTTAGATTATCAGCCTAGAATATTCAAAATTCAAAATTCAATAATGATAAAATAATAATCATTAAAAGTCTAAATAGATAGAGACATTAATATTTCTCTATAATTTGTTTATTTGACATATAAACAAGAAAAAAGGGGGAAAAATCATCCAATAATAGATGTTGAAATGGGACAAGTTGCAAGGGGGTTGGAAACAAGCACTAAACATGAAAAATCTAAAGAATTTGACATTTATTAATTAATAGTGGTCTAATTTGAATTCTAATAATTTAAAAATAAAATAAATTTAATTGATGTTTGGACTCTTCTAATAATACAGATGAATATATTTTTATTAATTGATTAAATTATGTTTTGATTTTTATCTAAAAAGTCAGTTAATCATACTTGATAGGCTTAAGAACAATTGTTTAATTCAAAAGGGATATAATTATAAGCTGTTGACTGAGTCAATTTCTTACCGATCTTTTTAGTCCATTTTGTCTGAACTCTAAAAATGTATGCAGCTAAATCACATGAAACTCCTATGCTAGTACTACGGCTAGTAAAATGTTTTCTTCTGAAAAATCCGAAGAGTAACTATTTCTTTTTATATACTTACTTGTCGAACAAAGCCTTCAAGATTTGAGAGTTTGTCCAAAGCAATAGCCATTTGACCCATATAGTTGCTGACATTTGCCGATTCATTGAGAGAACCACTGGCAATGGTCTCGGCCAGTGATTGGTGAAGCTGTTCTAGACCTTGAGAAAGAGCTTCCTCAGCTTGCTGTGAAGACTGTTGAAGTCCACAGATTCCCATCAACTGTTGCTCCGTTAATGGGTCTACTTGGGGCAGCACTATCTGGTTCAAACAAAAGAAATAGTGAATTACTACAAAAGAATGGGGTTATTTCAGTCTTTTGCCTCTAATAAAACCATAAATGGGCTTACAGCCCAATAAGCAAATTGACCAAGTCTAGGAGTTGTTGGGTAATTGTTCCGTGCGAAGAATAACTTGTACTTGCTGAAATCAAGGGAAGATTGCTAAATATAGACAACAAACACATCCTATAAATAAAAATTCCGATATTATCCCTGAGAGGTCGTTTTTTTTGGTGTAATATAACAAAATCTTTCTTCCGTGAAAGTGAATTTAGCAAGGACACGATCAAGTCTTTATAAAATGAATGAGTCGATTGAATAGTTCTGTACCTTGAGGATATCAGAAGGACGAAAGCCACCCATCCAGAGGAAACAACGTTCGGCAGGAGTAGTCCACATTCCATTAATAAGGTGGAAAGCGTCACATTTAGCAGCGTCAATTTTGAGATGAAAGATCTCATCATAATGTGCTAAATATCCATCAAGTATCATCCTTAAATCGCCATCTTGTAACTGTGAATGTAATGCTGATCGAAGCTCAGTAAGATGCCTATGATCTTCGTCTAACCATCTAGTGTATTCCATGTCGAATATCGCAGCACCTACACACAGTTTTATTACTTTCACATCAATATCTTGTTAATGGGAAAACTTATGTAAGATTAGTAGACGTAGTTACTTATACTAATGAAGTCATGTTGCAGTAGTATATACAAATACGTTACGTAAAAAAAGGGTGTATTAGTAATTAACTTTTTAAGTGGTGATAATAAATACACACCAGAGCTAAGATTTCCATTTCCACCACCAACTCCAGCTGATAAGAACAAACCCTGAAAAACAAAGTCATAAATTTTTAATAAACCAAAACATATTTTGAACATGCACCTATAAACTGAAAAAAGAAGTAGGAGAAGATAATTAATTAAGTTAAGAATTACCTGAGATCTTGCTCTTTGAAGATCTTGTTCTATTTGCGTAAGCTTGATCCTACTAGTTTCTAGTTGTTGTACATAAGCCTGAAACATATCAAATGGGTATTATATTTTGGGGAATTCATCAAGATTTTCTAAGATACTGAGCTAGGTTGAATTCATCAAGATTTTTCAGGATTAGATATTCTAAGAAACCGACCTTTTTTCTAAGTCTGCTCTTCCTTGCTGCTTCTCTATTCTGAGCTAATCTTCTAAGTGTCTGCAAACAGTAATAATTCAAGCAACTTTCTAACAAATTACATACTTACGTTAAGAGAAAAAATACTCAACTTCAAAGTCATAGGATTCTACAGATGAACGAGAGATAGATGAATACCTTTGCATCAAGTTTATCTGAATTAGAAATAGCTGGTCCTTTTCTCTGTGGCATTTTTAGACAAATATAGAAACTGTTAACACAAAAGAATGAACGGAAAGGGTTTTTGGTAAAATATGTTAGCTAGCTTTCAGTTGACTATGGATGTGATGAAGTTGAGCAAAGCTTTACAGATGGTCATGAAGTTGTACAGATGGTGATGAATATGAAACTTATGAATGGCAGATATTACTTTTATATTATTTTTATTTTTATTTTTTAGAGAGACTTGGAAAATATAAAAATAAATAATTATTTTCATATTATTAAATAAAAGGATATGATTTTTGAACAAGCCCATTGCTGTGTACAAACACTGACAATTTGACCAGTTGACCAGTTCAGTGCAACATTTGATGCACAATATACACCTGGTTGTATCATCATTATTGGGTAAGAAACAAAAGTTTGGAACTTTGAAGAAGAAGAAAACCGATCTTGTAAGTTCTGGGGAGTTGAGCTTCAAAAAGTCTAAAAAAAAATGTTCTGTTTGGATAAGCTTCAATAGTCTTTTAATTATGTCTAAAAGGTTAAGCTAAGGAAAAATACTAAACAAGTTTCATTAAACTTTGGGGAGGAAGGATCGGTTTAGAAGAGATTTTTAAAAACACTAAGTAAAATTAGATCATGATGGTGATGGTGTATTTCAGGCATGAAGAATCAGAATATGCTTTGCATGGACCCACTTTTCTCAAGTTCTAGGGTTTGGGCAAGGAAGTATAAGATCTTCCTCTTCCATTAATAATGAAATATTAGTAAGTATCTCTTTGTTTTAATCATTCTTTCTTCTTGGGATTTGTGTGCATGTCAGAAGAAAACTGGAATAAGCAAGAAAAATAATCATTACTTATGCTGAAAATTCTACTACTTTTGGTGGGTATCTCTCAAAACTTGTTATTGGGATTTGAGTATTAATAGTTTAAATGGAGTTATTGTGTTGATAGAAAAGTTTCAATCTTTTTCCTCAGATATTGCGACTTGGGTTTGAAGTTATATATATCATGAAATTGAATAAAACAGTGAAAATTTTTGAGACCTTTTCTGATGTTTTTGGTTGTTGTTGATTTTGTTGTGGCCCAGCAGCACCATTTCTTGGCACATCACTTGCCATCTTCAGTAATTGTTGTTGTTGTTGCTGCTGCTGCTTTTGATAATCTTGTGTTTGTTGGTTTTGATCAAATACTTTAACACTAGTACTGATAGGAGAACCTGGTCCAAATTGATGATGATGATGATGATGATTATAAGAATCAGCTTTGCAAGAAATAGTATTCTGAGCAGATCCTGAATCAGTACTCTCTTCTCCTGATTTTGAACTTCCCTTTGAAAAATTCCAAAGGATACAAAACAAAACAAACCCAGTATTCAAAAAAATCAGTATATACTCCAATAGAGAGGAATCAATCCAAAATAAACAACTCCATGTCTCACCTTTCTTTGATAAACGAAAACTTAAAAGAAAAGAAATGGTCAAAGAGAGAAAAGAATGAAACTAACTTTAGGAGGAGTTTGTTGGATTCTCATTGGCCATGAAGGAAACATATCCAGTGTAGCAGTTGCTGGTCTTGATGAAGTGTGAAAAGCTGCATGAATCATAAAAGAAAGAAAAAAGTAAATAAGTTTTTTTCAGAAGACAGAGAATCAACAAGTATAAATAATGACTTTCAAAAAAAAAAAAAAAAAAAAAAGGTCATTTCATTTTTGTTTCATATAAAAGAAGAAACAAGAAAAGAGAGAATTTATTCTTTCTCTGAAACCACACAGAGAGAGTGTCAGTAATAAGTATAGTATAAATTGTGCTATGCTGCTGCTTAAGAGATGTCAGGATTCTTTCTAGGTTTGATTCTTCGCTTCGCACACTAGTCAAGTTTCTTGTATGAGAAATGATTACTCTTCTAAAAAAAGGTTAGCTCAACTTGGACATTTTAAAAAAATCCACCTCTTTCTGTGGGAGTTGTTAGGGTTCATAAAAACCAAGTATCATGAAAAGAAAGAGATGGAGAAGAAAAAAGATGGCAGCACCATACGTACGTTTCTTAGGTGCATCATTTCGTATCTGTTGATCAATACCTTGGAAAACGATTGCTTCTTCCAACTCCCCAAAATCAAAGGAAGCACCTTGTTGATTGCTGATCACACAAACAAGAAAACAGATTATTTAGTCAACTAAAATGAAAACACAAATAAATTATAAACCATGATAAACTAGAAACCTTAAGGGGAAAAAAAGTTCAAAAAAAAAAAGGAGGTAGAATTTTATAAGAAAAAACAAAAAGGAAAAAAAGAGAATGAACTTATGAAGGGATTATATATGAGGAGGTGTAAATTCAGTACAAGAAAGCTGTAGTAGGAGAGTTGATCCCATGAAAGACAGATGACGATGGATATTGATGATGGTGATGATTTGATGAAGGGCCTGAATCAGCAGCTGATAACCCAGTAGTTTCTCCAATTCTGTGGTGATGCTGCTGATGATGATGAGTACCCTCCATGCAAATATCTTCTTTATCAAATCATTTCCTAACTTTAATGGATTTGATCTTATTCTCAACTTTCAACACCCTTTTCTCTAATTTAAAATATGAATATCCTTCCACCTTTCAAAAATGAGAAACAAAGTGAGTTCTAGTATCAAAGCGAATATATATAGCACACAGGGTAGAGAAGAAGTATATATTGTGTTCTTACATATACCTAAGTTGTTTTTTCTTGGAAATATGAAGAGACAATAAAAAGCTAGCTACCTAGAGAAACAAACAGAAAACAAAAGATGATAAAACTTTTTCTTCTCAATAAGAAGAGTTTGGTTGTTTTACGAACAAAAGATGAGGACTAGTTCTCCTCTCTACACTAGTACATGTCACTCTTTCTTTCACTTGTTTCTCATGATATGAAGAGAGACCTGATTATTCCGTTGCTTTGCTAGCTAGCTATAGCTTTATGGCTTTATCATCCAGTGTGTGTGTGTACAGGAAATATCATCAGATTTTAAGCTTATAATCCATGGTACAAGATCTTGTCCTTGAAAATCTGTTTCAAAAATGTTGGCTAAAACTAGGCTTGTGGGGTCACCTAAAAAAGAGGGTAGGGTCTTGTTTGTGGCAGGAAATCACTGGAAGCACTGACTCCTACTCCACTCCTCTCAACCAAATTTATGCTCATCTATCATTGGCTTGGTTATAATATTATCAAACTCAGAAAATCAATTAAGTTCTCTAGAACAGAAAGATATTAAACAAGTAGTATAAACTTTTAGCTAAGAAGATTGTTGAGAGAGAGTTGATAGATTAATTTTCCCTCCATTATGTGTTTTGTGTTTTTATTTGAAGAGATGGGGTTATCTTTCTTTTCTTTCTTTTATAAAGAAGGAAAACAAAAGAAAAAACTTTAATTCGCTTTGTCTTGATGATTTTTTTCTTTATAATACTACTCAAATCACAAATGGATTAGTTCCCTTTGACAACTCAAGGTTCTTTTGTTTATGATTATAAACATATTTATAGATTTTGTCTTATGCTATCTTCCTCAGCAACCAAACACTAATAGTCTAATAATAATACTACTACCATCTACAAAATTAATCAAATCCACAATCATACCCACTTGTATTAATTATCAATCATCTACTACTACTACTGCCTTATTGCTAGCTCTTTGCAAGATGGTTTCGTTTGGTATTATCCCTTTGTTGATGGGTCAACATCCATTGCCCCCGTCAAATACCTAAAACCATACCACACCCAATATTCCTTTCCCCAAAATAGTACCTCTTTTTTTGTAAGGAAATATGGTGTGGGATAACTTAGGAAGTTAATAAAACCCTAGATATAGCTCTCTAGTACTTTATACATGGGCACAAGATCACATTTTCTAGCTTTCAAACACATTAATTAGCTGTATCTTGTTCTTGGATATCAATATGGACCAAATTAATTTTCTTCTCTTGCTTTTTTTTCTTCAAGTTCCTTTTTTGTGTTTATGGTGATTGCTTTAGGAAGAGAATGGGCAATGGGAGTAACCTTTTTATCTTTTAAGTATACAATGTGAAATCTGTTACTAGGTAGAATGTGACCTTTGATTTATATTTAGATATTGATGGATATATAGTATGGGCTGATACCATAAATGAAATGATGGCTTCCATTGCTAAAAATTACTAGGAAAAAGACTACTCTACCGGCTGAAAATTGCAATTTAGAAAGACAACATTGTTGTTACCTTGAGATTACATGCATATGATAATAAATATTTTAACTAAGCAAATGCACGCATATCTATTTGAACTTTTGATTTAGGCACTGATATCCATCTGATCAATTTGGCTGGCGTTGTTGTAATACAATGATAAATTTATTGGGGGATGACACCGATAATCTGAGTTAGAAACTCATCAACACCGAATTTATAATTGATAGATAGAGAATTCATCTCAATTAACAAATTTCTTTACAAGTGTATATACTGTTTTATAGTCATTATTAATTAAAGTTATGGGCATGTGTTCCATGTAAAGTTTTTATTATCAAGGCAATGATGAACCTCAAAAACTCTGTTTTTCTTTTGTTTTTCTTCATCACATGGAGAATGTTGATAGATTTGGTGATGACTTAAAGCATGCTTATAATTAGATGGAACATATTCTTCCTATGGCATGCATAAATAATGGAACCCCGTAGATTTGTGCACTATTACGTAATGCTTACTAAACCTAGACTAGATTATGCATATATAATATGGAATTAGTTAGGAGTTTATAATCTTAAACTATTTCAATTGCAGTTCTAATTCAAGAACTATGACATCATGAGTTGTGGTTAAGTCCTTAAGTGGGAAACTTGTTATGGGATTTTCTCTTAATCATCATTAGTAAACACAAAAAGAACAGACAACTCTCTAGGTAATTCAAAACAAGTGTAGTGGATATATAGTTGGATGATCTAACTCACCATCTAAAATCAAGAATTATCCTTCTTGAATGGGATTTGAGATGTAAGCACAAGGGAACTGATTTTTTTAGACTAAGATTATTGGAAATACAATACAAGGAAGTAGGTGAAATCCTTATTAATAAAACCTGAACAAATTTATTGATCCAATCAGTACATAGGTGGATTCTGAACCACCCCTAGAGAGGGCTGACTCAGTTTTGGTTTGTGGATATACTAATTGGTTGCTTGTCGACCTCTATAAACATATTTTTATCATCTCCGGTATAACACATGGCACTACATGGATGTACGGTATTGATATCTCATTTGTTGGATGATCGTAAGCAAGAAAAATTCATTACCAACTAGGAATTACAAAATGGGAACAACTTACCTGAAACAAGATCAGGAAGCTGGTTAACCCAAAAATTTATTTGCATGAGAGTTTTTAGATAGACCGAGTGACTGACTAAGCCATCTGCCGCACCATTAAGTATTCTACATACATATGTACATATATCCGGTTAGCAAAAGAAGTAAAGTCAATATTACAGTCATTTACATGAGAAAATTTTAAGAATAAAAGTTTGTCAAAGATTAAGATTATTATGAGAATAAAGTATCCGGTCAATTTGGTCGGTCGGTCTGGATTGCACCGGCATTGAATAAAATGTTGCGACAAAAATACTTTGAAGCTTATTTTCATTAATCAACCAATGCATGTGCATACAGCTAGTATACATAGACATGAGTTTGATATTCTGGTGCCTGTTATAGGGGCTGATGAAATCATTAGAGGGGCTGATCGATTATCCTAATATCTAGTTAGTTGGTTAGGGGGTGACCTTTCATCAATTAAAAAAAAAAAAACTCTTTACTTCTTCTAATCATCAACAACAACAACCAAAAATCAATCATCATCAACAAGAATTCAACAATAACCTAAAATCAACCATCATCAACAACAATTCAAAATCAATCATCATCAATAAGACAATAACCCTTCGATCAATCAAACCTAAAAAAAAGAAAAACAAACTTAATTCTCTAATTCTAATCAACGACTCAAAATCAATCTATTGCAAATGAGATCGAAGTATGTTATTTTTTCTCAATCAAGTTCGGAAAAAACGATTTCAGAACCAGTTACGGTTGGCTTTTTGTTTTTCAGAAGCCAACCGTAACTAGTTACAGTTGGATTTGGTGAGTTACGGTTGGTTCCAAAAAACCAAAAATATGAGTTACGAATGGATTTAATCAGTTACGGTTGGTCTCGAAAAATCAAAAACATAAGTTACGGTTAGATGTAATGAGCTACGGTTGGCTTCAAAAAAATTGATAAGGGGTTTTTGAAATTACCATCTAATGACCCTTTTTGTCCTATTATATCAACCCCTCTAATGATTTCATCAGCCCCTATAACAGGTTACTTTTTTTTCTGGCTAAGAAAACAAAAAGGCAATATTTATCAATACAAAAATCTATTCCATCTTGAAGAAGGAATAAACAAAGCTTTTTGCGAAGAACAAATAGTTTGCTAATAATAGTTTGTTAAAGATTCTCCAAGAAAACTACGTAACCAGCCAATTCCAAACTTCATGTAGGTTAAAAATACAACTATCATTTCTAAGCCATCCTTGTAGTAGATACCAAAAACATAGTCAGTTTTTTCAAGTTTCATCCCTGTCTATCTGTCCCTTCGAAAATATCGACTGGTAGAGTAATGCCAAGAGGCTCTAGCTAGCAATGGACATGGAATTTGCATGCAAGTGATCTAGGGCCGAATTTTTGTTACAAAGTCTATTCATGGGTGTCGTCTTACGTGAGTTCATGACGAACAATTGAACTGATTGTAGAATGTTGGGCCAAATTAGCCACTAAACTCTAAACAAATTTTTGTACATCTATAAGTTAGTGAAACAGAGGAGTGAAAAATGAATGCAAGATAATCTCAACCATTCTTCAGCAACGCGACATAAGAATTCATACACGCAAGTTTACAGCACTGGACATATGCCTGCTAGTATTATACTGTATTAACAGCCTTCTCAGGTCCATACTCAAAAGAAAAGTTTTTGATAGGACATTTTCCCACCAAATAATAATTAAATCAGAAACAGAATACTGATCCAAATGTCGGCATTACTGTCTGTATCCAATAATTTTAAAAAGAAACTGATAAGTAAAGCTAAGTATCTTAATTATGAACTGCCAAATTCAGCCATCAGCATCACTGACCTAATCCCCATTAGTTTACAGACAACAAATTAGAAAGAACAAGAACAAGAAGAACACAATTTAAATGCAAAACAAAAAGAAAGATATCTCAAATCTCAAGATTCAGACTAGATTGAGAAGGAGAAAGAGTCGAAGTAAGATTATATAAATTCTTAAAGACATCATTTTCCACCCATCACAAGTGGGACTTGGAAGGAGCTACAAAGTCAAAACCTTAAATGGTGAATTGTAATAAACATTTTTTTTCTCTGAACTCCATGTACTTTATGACTTTGTAGGAACATCAAGAAGAACTGAAATCCGTGTAAAATGTAATAGGTTTTTCTACTACTATTTACAAAATTTACTACATAGATAGCAGACAGTGTCAACGTATACCATCTGAGGTTCTCTGATGCAAACTACAAGCTGGAGTATGACAAAGAGAATAAATAAAGAATGAAGATTCCTCGAACAGATGGTCGAAAGATCTTACCATTCAAATTTCGTAGATTAGCTAAGTTCTTGCTCACCTACTCTGAATATCTCAGATATATACAAATACAACACATAAAAGCTTAGAATCTCTTCTATTCTTCATCGACATCTTATTCTACTATCAAGTGTCTTTATGGGAATGATTACTATAAGAAAGAAGAGTAACAAACAAGTGGGAAAAAAAAACTAATCAAACACCACCAATGACAGTAACTAAGATGTAACAGTCCAATCTCTAACGAAACGTCATACACATTTTACAGTTTTAATGGTGTTACCCCATTCCCAAATTAGGATCCAATATACTGCGGCCACCTGTGTCAAAATGGCCTCATGACACATGTCTGAAATCTGAACAGGGTTGATTAGACGACTAGTGAAGTTGGTGAAGTGACGTTGTCAGAGTTGCTGCTTTCGGGTAAACTTGGTGAAGTGAAGTTGTCCATTGATAAGATACGATTCTAACAGCAATTTGCCCAAATTTGAGTAAGCTTAATCTATACCTAATAAGCAGCATAAAAATTGCTAACCAGCTAAAAGCATGCAGTTCTGCCTACTCTAAGATTACATGAGCTGCAGAGGAGGGATAAGCTAAAATTGAACTTCCTAATTAAACAACTTCTCTAATGTAGCAAAATCCTTTCAAGGTTTTACTGGTAAACAAACCCTAGATCTTGTGGTTGATGTAGATACATAGAAGACTTGGTACAACCTAGCTAGACTGGAGTGTTCTTTGGTAAGTCTATTAGCTGATAGCAAAAAGAAAGACGAATCAACAACTACTAGAAAGCATGTTTTCCTAACAATGCAACTGAATTTAGATGTATGTATTGAAGACCAAATTCATAGATGATTTTCTAGATTCATGCTGCTCAAACAATAACCATGGTCTAGAATTACATAAACAGCATAAGCTCAAGAAAATATAAACTAAACAAAATGCTATATTGGATTAGAAAAAGCAAAACGTGCTATATAAGAAATAAAGAAGCTAGCATATCTCTACAAGAAAAGAGTTGGCCACAGATATAACTGAAAAGTGAAAAGCAAAAATGAAATTTAATGATAAAGAAGGTGTTTGTTTGTTCTACACAAAAAAATTGAATTAAATTTACAATTGCTTAAGTGACCAAACAATGTGATAGGGAGAGTAATCAAAATTCAGAAAAATAATGAGAGAAGAAAAAAAACTCAAGCTTTGCATGCAGCGTACCTGCTTATACAAGTCGAGATGGAACAAATCTTGAATACCGGGAAGGCAACATTGCAGAATCATTATTCATACACAAACTGCACATCTACATGCATATATTTCCTCATAAGTTTGACAATGGATGTCGTAAAATTAGCCAACATGTAGCATTCTTCATGGGTTTTGGCTTCAGAAACAACACCATGAATGACCAGCTTCTTGATATTAGAACATCTTTCTAGCAAACCAGCAACCCAGTGTGAAAACGTATCACTAATTACAGTCCACCCAAGCTCCAACACAACCACATTCTCCAATGGTGATGACCCTTGCAAACCATAGGGAAGAAATCCTTCTCTTAAATCATAACTCAGGGATAGATGGCTTAGCTGAGGAAAGCAAACAGCAATAGTTTCCAAATCCACGATTTCATCCTCATCATCAAACACCACACTCCAAAGCCGAAGCCTCCTCAATCTTGATGACCTTGAAATCATATGGTAGAACTTCGGCCACATAATTGTGAAATTGCTGACATCAACAATCTCAAGATTTTCAGTACTCTCCCCGATATCAAGATGGATAACACTAACATCATCAATCTTCAGATGCTTTAAGGTCCCTTTGCCAATAAGCTCGAAAAGTTCAAGAGTACAATCCTTTAGCTGCAAACTTTTCAGACTATCTGCCTCCAGTATAAACTTATCCAAACTAATTGCTTCAACATATATACTTTTCAGTGATGGGCTGCTTAACTCCATTGTTGCTTGTGCGTCCGACATCTGAATCTCTGGATTGACAAGCGCCAAAGCCTCAATCTTAGGGCAAGCACTAAGCAGAAGACTGAGATCTAACGCTGAGATACTCACATAACTCAGAGTAACAGATTTCAAGCAAGGGAATTTTTGGTAACTTGGTTCAACCCCTGTGATGGAATTATGAGCCAACGCCAATGTTTCCAGTTTCTGCCGACCACACTTCTCAAGAATGTTGACATTCGGTGCAGTTCGAACATTGTATAATAAATGGCGCAAGGTTTCCCTAGTATACATGAGCCACGCAATAACTGGAGCAGCAGAGAATTCATCAACATCGTCCATAACAATTGCAAGATACTGTAACCCCGTTGTTTGAAAAATTGTTTGAGTTATAAGGATCTCTAATCTACTGGTTGTCAGATCTCGATAAACAGGCCAATCAGTAGAGTTAAACGAAAGGGAATGGAGGTGATTCTTGGAAGCTTCTCGCCATTTCCGACATGTTGCGGATGCAATCACTACATCACGGGCAGCACAAAGCCTGGATAGTATGTTTCCTACTACTTCAACAGGCAGGTACTCCATATCCAACAGGCAACAACCGAGCGAAAGCTGCAAAATGTTGAAGTCTTTAGAAACACCACTTCACATAAATGAATTACAGACAGCTGGTAATGACAGTAAGTCAGTAACTTTAGAAAGAAAAATTCCACAACCTAGTTCTAACCGAAGCCCGGTAAAGGAATTGATACACATTAGATATCAAGACACAGAATCCCAAACAATCCAACAACTGATTCTTGGGTACATTCCTCATTCTATCATAAGTAATTACAATGATAACAAATGGCAAATAAATGATATATGGCATGCTCAGAGTTTACATTGACATATTAACTCTGGGTTCAATCAGATTAAGTCAATTAGCATCAAAATCAGGCATAATTGAAAGATCAAACCACAGAAAATACTTATCGTCTGTGTTGCAACGATACGGATACGGATACGGTATCGGATACAAGATACCAATACGCTACTATGATACACCAACTTGAAAAACTAAAATACGGCGATACGGCATACTCAATATTGATCAGTAGTTTAACATAAATATATTATATATAAGATAGAAACTTAACAAAATACAAACATGTGTTTGCATGATTAAAATATAATCTGTATGATTAACCTCACTGAAGAGAGAAAAAGGCTGGATAATAAGGAAGAAAGTCTAGAGCAAGATCAGTGGACAGATTCGGAACTAATATTTTGTCACTATAGTTCAAACTTCTCATAGAATCTAGTAAAATATCTAAATTTCTAATATTTTGTCAAAGTTTTCTAACTGAGTTGTATCTTGAAGTATTGGGAGTATTAGTACGCGTATCCGTGTAAATACGTATCGATACGGCTGATTTATTTATTTTAGGCGTATCGTTGTAACACAGCTTATCGTAGATTTCAATTGTGAATTATCAAGAGATACTAACAAAGTTATCATCTTTCTATCATAGGAAATAAAAAGTTATCATCTTGAATCAAAAAAACATGTTTTGCAGACTTATACCAATCATGAAGAACTCAAATGAATCAAACTAAACATAAAAGTTGAAAACCTACTTCTAATCTACAAATCTAATTTATGGGTAATGATCAAACATACTACAATCATCCGAGATTCAATTTAAATTTCTCAATCTACTAACATAATGTCTAAATATTAACAAATCAAACAAACCCCAGTTTATTATGAAAATCAAGAATCTAGGTTTCTTACCTAAGAGACAATGATGTCCAGGATCTTATAATAAATCGAAAACCAAAAAGGATCAACAACCAACTCCAAATACGAAGGAAACTTGAAAATCTCAATAGATGAGCAGTTAATAACTGATCAGAATGTAATGAAATGGATCGAAGCCCGAGATGGACAGATCAACTACCGCTAATATGATGATATATGGCGATGATGAATCGATGACGATGATGGAAGAGAATTCGAAGAAAAGTAGACAAGGATAGAGAGGATGAAGTCCAGAGAGAATTTTAAGAATAAGTGGGTAAAAATGAAAAGGTCAAAGCGTGAGACTGTCTCGCTGGATCTGTCTGCGTGTTTTATGCTTTTCATTTTATAGGGTCCTTCGCTAATATGCTTTCATGTTATAGGGTCCTTCGCTAATATCTTTGGGACGGTGGTTATTAGTAGTATGAATTAGGCTAGTACATTCTTGGAAATAGAATAAATTTTGAATCGGATACGGCCGCTTAGAAACCAACTAGACATCATGCGCCAATTTAGACGGTTAAACATGTGTATGTGTGTAATTAGTAATTAAGTATGCATTTAGTTTATCAAAATTTCGTTTTTGGTGAAACTTATAGCAGTAGAGGTTAGAGTACGGTTCGGTCGAACTCACAAGTTTTGATATCTCAAGCTTGTTGTCAATGTTAGATGAACAAAACCATATCTTGATTTCAGTCTACTAGGTCAAGTTTCAGACTAGGTGTAGAAGTTGGTAATTGAGTATCAGACATCACTGAGTAAGCTTCGAAGACTGAAGATCGATGAATTGGAGAACTTCATCAACAAGGTATGTGAAGACTGAATCATCCTATTTACTCTCAAGCTTTACCATTCTATCTTTATGAGACTATGTCGTATGACTTCTAGTAGATTTATCGCAAAGAGGAAATTCCGAGTTAAGCTTGTCATGTTAAGTATCTCGAAATATGATTAAAGCAATGGATGTTCATTAGTCCTAAGAAATTTTAGTTCGAAACAATTTATTGTTCAAAGAATTACTTTTGTATCGTATGCATCATTTGAAAATTATCCAAGCAATGATATTTATATCTGTGACATTTGGGAAGGTTTCAAACGTCAAAGAAAGATATCCAGAACTACTATATTTGGACTCAGAGTAGGTTGGCGAACCATCTCCTAAACCATAAATATTTGAGTCTCTGGAATACAATAAGGTTGGCGTACCATCTAGCAAATAGTAAAGTTCAGAATAGGACAGTTCACCAACCCGGTACACGAACTATAGCGCCCTGAATTCATGAACTACCTAACGGTTCATGAACCGTTTCACCAACGGTCCCATTTAATATTAGCAGATGCTCAAAGACTTATTTTTAAAAATATATTTAGCATTGTTATGTATGACTCTCATAAACACCTTTAAGACATCTATTATCACTTAAATACCTTGTGTATGTGGATCATGATTAAAGTCTTAAGTGTTTAAATGAACATGATATTGCTTATTAATTCGAAAGACATATTTGCGAACAACTATCATTATACACGATTTACGTACTCATACCAATGTGTATATTCTTCAATGTGATTTCAAGACAAAATTCTCACATGCTTACTTGAAACCCTAATTAGAGTTTCATCTAAACAGATAAATTGTTTGCTTGAATCTCAAGTTATCTTAGCTTGAATTATAAGCAACCCTCAGTCTTGAAATCTATAAATAAATAGACTCATTCAACTAGGAAACTCAATTCCTGACACTTTTGTGTCCTAGTTGATTGTTAGAGTCGTCCTTTATTGACCTAGATTTCCTCTAAGAAACATAATTAGGTACTGAAAGACTTCACTTAGGGATTCATGAAGCTAGGTCCGACTATCTTACCTTGATAGTTTGTGCATCTTGATCTTGTTCTTTCTTTTATCGAGGTTTTAATAATCTCTTTTAGGAACGAGATAGATAGAAATCGCAAAGTTCTCTTTGTCTAAGACTTTGTGATTTCTCAAGATAGATATCTGAAAATCATTCTTAATTGATTAGTTCAAAAAATTTCTTGAGAGATGATTAACAATATAGTCTTCTTAGTTAACTGAGAGTAAGTGTTAAGGATTTGTTAGCTTGTCTATTGAAAACACATTGGCTTTGTTATATTCTATCTAAAGGGAAATCAAATAGGCTCATATATTAGAGGTTGATTGGTATCAAAAGTCTTCACCTAGGCTGAAGCAACTCTTAGGTTGTAAATGACGTCAGCTAAGGGAATAAATTGCGTGGAGCCTTGCGAGGTTCAAGAGACGTAAGGAGCATGACTGCATCTGAATTGCTTGGAGGGTGAATCCGGTCTTGACTACATTCCAGTATGAAGTTTAATAGTAGGCTAGTGTTTGTAGCGGCTTTGAAATGACGAGGTACTAAATACACCACAATCTTTTCGATATCAAGCTATAAGTCTGATACCTTACGTGATCTAAATAGACAGAGACTGTCAAGATGATAGAAAACCACAAGGTATAGACGTGGTATATAGTATTGGTTCGAAATCAAACACAACTATAGGGATCAACCCAAGTGTTTGGGATTAACATATAAGTGCAATTACTTTAATTATAACTTAAACAAATTATAATGTGTAAAGTGAAGTAACACCATACGATAAGATTTTGTTAACGAGGAAACGACAAATGTAAAGAAACCCCAGGACTTTGTACAGTTTTGAATACTCTCATAATTAAGCCGTTATACAAAAACCACTACCAACTTCGTATAGTTGAGACCAAGTAAACTACCCCTAGCTACCTAGTTTTCTCAGTATCCCTGCGCCTACAACCAATCTGGACAATGCACGTGAATCCGAAGATAGAGTCCACTATTTAAGTTGCTTCACCCACTGTGAAGACTTCAAGCACTCAACCCTTTCGATCGTCTTCTAAATAGTAAAGTTCTAATCTGTTTAGTAACCACTCTTCTTATCTCAAGAAGTTAATCAGAGATATTCTAGTTGAGTTTCTGACAAAGGCATTTCTGTTTAAATCAATAAACTCCTTTGTCGAGTTAGATCTTCCAAGATCTTGATTAACAAGTTAACCAGATCAAGTCAAACAGAACTATTAGATTCGGATACTGAAGAGTACTACCAATTGATAGCTTGTCGATTTAAATACGACAAGTCAATCAATCGCCTATCAAAGATAAATGAGATCTAGTCGGATACCAGCCGATCAAGTTTATGCACGAAGCAAATCATGAAGATACGAAACCAATAATAAAAAATCTTCGTGTCTTCAAATCTTCAAAATATTCTTCTGTACCTGCACAATGAAAAACTTGATTCCAACTTATGATTGATCACGCACAGAACGGTGTTGATGGGGCAAAAAGATTTGTTGTTTTGTAGGAAAGTGAAGAGACGGGCGGAGACTCCTCGACCGAGCAAATTGCTTAAACCTTTTTCTAACAGATGCACTGCACGGGAGTGCTTTGAGTTCGAGAGATCAATCTGTAGGACTCCGACCTAAACCAAGACAATGGCCGTTCCAGAGTCAATTCTGTCATAAAGAGGGAAGAGGGTCGATCTGTAGGAGGGAAGCTGAGAAGTGTGTATGAGATTAATGATGATCAAGGATTGTGAATGTGTGATGATTTCTGCAAGTTTTATGAACTGCTGGGTTCTGAGATAAGTTTTGATCGATTGAGCGATAATTTCTTGTTGGTCGAAATTGTTGTCTTTTCAATCATGAATTCAGAAACTTATTTATATTGCAAGAATAATAGACACATTGATCCTAGTAAGTGTGACGGTTGTTCGAGTGAAAGAGTGGGAAAATGGGAAATCGTGGTCAAACCAGTTCCATGTCGTATGGAGACTTGGTTGATTATTCACCCACTACTTGCTAACTTCCTCAACCGCCTGCACTACTTACACACATTTCTCATCGTGGTTATACACACGTGCCGTAGGCCGGCAGATCAAAACCCTAGTGATTATCCCCCATGTGACGTGATTGATGTCTCATGAATGTGGAGTATGCAAGGCAGACGTGTATTTAATTAGTCAGTTGTTGACTTGACTAAATAATGAGTCTTGATGATTCGAGCATAATGAACGAATGTGGTATGCTCTGAGACTCATGGATTGAAGATAAGATGTCTGCTGGGACAGTAATGATGTTCAGACGTTGAATCTTGATATCATTTTACCAGTCGAGATAATAATGATATTTTGATAATTTAGACCGACCGTCCGATGAAGTTGCTCGATCAAGGACTTATTTTGATATGTCGAGTTTCGACAGGTAACCAAAGATATTAGATGGTCGTCCGTTCGAACCATGTTGCTCAGTCGAGCAAAAATGTTGGCAGCAAAACTAAACATTAAATATAAATTAGAATATTGATTGCTGGATCAATAGAATCCTCGAATGTTAGTAGTTGAATCAACATGAGAAATATTGCTCGGTCGAGCAATTGATAGTTGAATCAGTGAGTTATGAACCCAGTTGAATGAGCAAAATAAATATTGCTAGTTTAAGCAAATATTGCTCGTTTGAGCAACATTGCTCGATTCATGAATTATTGGTGGCGGGACCAAATAATATAATTAATTAAAATACTGGTAGCTGGACCAAATATTATTAATTAGATTGTTGATTGCTAGATCAACATGAAATTATTAGGGTTTGAACGTGTTCAGAATTATGCTTTGCATAGCATTTGATTTGAAACCCTAATTTTGGTCGATTGTTGATCAATTGATGATTTACTGAAAATCAACCAATGGGCGAGAGAGACCGGCTACATGGGATGATGTCCTACCATGTAGCACCCAGATGCTTGAATGAGCATGCACCAGACCAGTTGGTGAAAAGATGATTAAATGCTCGTTTAATCATTATTAAAATAGTGCTCGTCTGAGCATTTGGTGGTAAAATCTTATTATGGAGAGAGGAGGGGCCGACCAAGGGGTGTGAAACCGTCCCTTGGTGGTTAATTGATAAAGTTCCAAGTTGGTTGGAAAGAGTTTGAACCCAATATGAACTGTAGAAGATTAATTAGGTCAAAATCATTAATAGGATGTGGGACCGGCTTTTGCAAGCCTAAGGGCCGACCTTGGTTTGTCAAGGTGGCATGCCCGTGTCACCATATTTTCCGTGTCCGTGACTCAATCCTGAGAATTTTAGTATTTTCTGGTGCGCGTTTGAGCAATATTTTGGATTTTCAGAAGAGTTTGATCTTGACTGAAAGTAGAATTTGCCGTGAGATGAAGTAGAATTTTGCTTGAGTGAGCAAGTATAATTTTTCTCGCGCGACCAATATTTTGAGAATATTAAAATAATGATATTCTAATATTTTCCGTGAGAAGCCCGGGTAGTCATGTGACCATTTGACTTTTTGGCTTTTTGGTAGTTTGGGCAATATTTGAGAAAATATGAAAAAACCAAGGTTTTTGCTCAAACGAATGAGTTTTATGAGATGAAGGAAGGAATAATAATAATAAAATAAGAAATTGGGAGGTGTGGGACCGACCATGGCTAGGGCCTGGCCGGCCATCCCGTGTGCTCGGTCTCGTGCTCTTTCCTATTTTATGTTATCACTTTTCATCACTTGAGGAAATATGGAGAAACTAGGAGTTTTGCTCAAACAAGGGAGTTTTCATGAAATGAGGAAAGTAATAAAATAAAATAAAAAATAAAAAGGGGAGAGGCGTGGACCGGCCTGCTGGTGGGCCCGATCCCATGCGCCTCTCTTTTATTTTTATATTTTATTATTATTTGTCTCTTGTTTCACATATCTTTCCTCGTTCGTCCATATTTTTGAATGATCATTCATGTGTTTGGGTGCTCGTTCGTGCATTATTGTTAAGTACACTTGCACCATTTTCTCCGGGCTTACTCGGTGGTGGCCCAGATGCCCGAACAGTGAATACTTATTACTAATTCATGGAATTCAGCCAGGAATAAGCCATGAAACGGAGTAATAAAATAGATTGATTATCTATTACTTATTCATGGAATTCAGTAGGGAATAAGCAATGAAACGGAGTAATGAGATAAAAGAGATTATTTTTCTAGGAATTCGATTGATGAATGTTGCGCTAGAATTTAATCTATGAATTGCTTTATACTAGCATGCAATATGTCTAGGAGCGAGTTTATTCGAGAATCAAGGTATGAGATGATAGAAGCATCATACTCGTTCTGAATATTGATTCTGTATAGTCAGGGAATAGTGTGGCATCCTGAAGATGTTAACGCTCTATACTAGCATGCAATATGTCTAGGAGCCGTCCAATCGTTAAGGGATTCTATACGTATGCTCTCTACATAGTCAGGGGTGTGGCATTCTGAAGACATTAACGCTCTATACTAGCATGCAATATGTCTAGGAGTCGTCCAATCATTTCGATTCTATATAGAGGTGTTGATGAAATATGCACGGTGTTGATGAAATATGCACAATGTCGAAAAGATCAGCTGAGAAGCTTTATGAATAACATATTCATACAGAGCTCCAAGAGGGTGTGCGCTCAATCATAGATTGTGAAATGAGCTTTCACGAATCCTAAAATATGAGTTTCACATACATTTCTGAAGCCGTGTCAGAAACATGCGAGATCATGATTTTACGATTTTAGCCTTTTATGAAAATCCACCATCAACAAACGGAGTCTGTTAACAAATGGATGATCACAAGTCAATGTCAGATCTAAAGACAAATCTGAACTACCACTAATCTCTTGATCAAGTTTGAGTGAACATATGTTAGAAGAGAAGGCTCTCAATAATAATCAAACTAGGTGCAATCAAGAGTTAACAACCGTTAGTCAATCAAATTAATAATAAAAAACTAAAATAACAATGCAATTCTAGTTTCCCACCAACAGTACTATCTAGACGCTTCTTGATCCCAAAGAAGTCATTAAACTAGCGGATGCAAGAGATTTCGGCTAATTAGGTTACTCTTGTCTCCAAGATAGTATTACGAGTAATACTGTTAGTCGGCTATAGCAGTAAGTACGAAAAGAAGTGCCTGCCTCATGGTAAGTTTGTAAGAAGAACAAACTTCATTATTTATAGACCAAGGTAGTTTGGACACTAAGGAATTTTCATAGCCGAAAATATTCTCAAGATATGCAATAAAGCACCTAAATTCAGTTTTGTCTAACTCCAACCAATAGCCAACTGTATAATTGAAATATCTCAAGGACATCTCAATATTATCTAGCACTTAACTAATATATCTTTCCATAGATATGTTTTGCTTGTTGGTGAAACAAAAACATATACATTCGAAAATCTCAAAAAGATTCTCTAACATTTTGGTTTGGGATCTCACCTTGAGTATCAAGGAATATCTTAGTATTGCAATAATATGTGGGATGGAAACGGGGTTTCTTAGTCACAAGTGCATTTATGCATTACAATAAATAAGAGGCAATATACAAAAAAAAAAAAGTTGGCCCCGGTGATACCTAGTAACATTCTATTAACTCATTCTTCATTCGCTTGATTCCAAGTTTCAACAGCACAATAATCCTCATATATTTAAAAATAAATGTTGTTGTTGTTGACACATTTGAATAACAAAAGCTTTACTCCCCCTAAAGGAAAGCTAGTTTTTTTCCCCATTAGTTAATGCTTTACTCTTTTGTTAGATATATACTTTTCAGCACATATATCCTTTCTCAGTGACCGTAAATCACCCGGATACTCCATATATTTCTCCCCCTTTTAGTCTTAAAAATGATAAAAAGTAAATAAATAAAATACAAGAGTAAACTGGAAGGATCTTACAAGTTCATAAGAACTCATACAACCTATAATATTTACGCACGATGGTCTAACATACCATTTTAGACAAGCAATACTAGAGTCGAAACTACCTAAGTAATTTGTTTTAACACCTTATCAAGGAAACAATTGCCCAAAATAATTTTCCCTTTGATTTAATAAGTCAGGCTAAGATCGGAATTAACTTTGTTACTTATCAGGATCCAATTATTCATAAAAAAAATTGTACCTCATTTAGACAAGACGTAAATAGGTTAGACAACTAGTTTTCTTATCAAGGAACCGATTAGACTTGAATAATCGTACCTTGTTTTGATAAGCCTAAACGAATATCAAAATTAACTTAGTTTTTCTTATCAGGAATCAATTGGACTAAATCAATTGAACCTCTTTTTTCGTTAAACAAAAACAAAAATCAAACTTGACTCAATTTTTCTTAACCAAAACCAATTGAAACATAATAATTGTACCGTAATTTCGTTAAGCAAAAACAAGAATAGGCATTTATAAATCAGCTTTTCTTACCAGAAAAACTATTAACTAACACAAATATAAATCGTTACCTTACTCTTTGATAAACTAAGATCCGAACCGACCAACTTTTCATATCAGGAAAGATTATCAAAATAATTCTTCCCTTGGTTTCCACAACTACTCTCCCCACAAAGATATAACGTTTAAGCACCAATTTAATATAGATCTCTCCCCATGTGAGTTTTTATTCCCTGCAAGATAAAAGAATAACAATAAGACAACCTTTACCAGAGAAAGGTCGACAAATTCTTAGCTATTATGTGCCAATAATAAAAAGCTAAAATCGAAACTCATATGTATTCTAAATACACAACTTATGAAGTATAAACTGATAATAGTATAATTATGATTTCACGCATGAATTTACCATCACAACTCTCTTATGGTTTTGATATAGAAGTCACAAGGATATGATCTGAAGATCCTCCATACTCAAAAGTCATTATCCATAAGAAAGTAAGCCAACAAATGAGACTGAAACACAAATGTTTATCTCATGAACTTAAGTGCAATATACAATATATATATATTCAACATAAAATCAAGTATTGTAATTACCTCAATCTTGTTATAAATGAGAAGACAAAGTCAATGCAAAAATAATAAAGTCATTCAGATTTCGGACGAAGAAGTTATTGGAAAAACAGTTTTACACTCATTCGTATGAACTTAGGGAACTACCCCGGGTCCGATCCTTAGGCTAGGTATGGACCTATCCTAACATGGATCCACACACAAAAATTGTTTTAGCCATAAAATTTCATACGGTGTCTGAATTGAGTGACTTTTGGCTCGTTTTAACCGTCTAAACAAGAGCTACACATATATGACCTGTAGATATCAACACCATAAACTCATCCCTTTCTATCAAATGCTCATTTTATGGATAGAGAAGATATGAGTATAGAAAATAAAAATCTCCCTGAAGATGTTAATCAGTCATGTCATGTGCTTTGTTTCATGTGCTTCTTCACCTTTCATAATATTGAGCACAAAGGTGAGCATGCACATTCCAACCCAACTAGGTTGTGTTGAGGTGAGCCTTGTCTTGTTCGTCACAGGTGACTAAAATAGAATCATCAATCTTGACCTCTTGCTTTGTTTGATTTCTCTTGTTTTTCTTCTTTGACTTATAATGAAAAGTGTCATTATCACAATGTCAATTTGTACAACACTAGACAACATGATGTCTTTATTTAGTCTTTCAAGAAGACTCTCATAAATATTATTACCAAAATTTATCAATTGAGTGTCATTCTTGTGACTAACTTTTGCTCCCTCCTTGGCTATGGAGGACTTCGGGACCCATTTATAGATGGGTTTTGTGGGAACAACTTTCTCCTTCATACCATTAGGACCATTGCCTCTTTGGATACATTGCGAAACAACCTTTCTCCAATTTGGAACATGAGATCTTTTCTTCGCATTTACAAAGTAATCTCTCTTCTATAATAGGGTCTTTTATGAGATGACCTTGTCGAGCGATAGGAAAAACTTGAACTATCATTATATTAATTATTTTTCCTAAACTTTGGACAATAGTGATCTGAGTTCTTTAGGGGAGCAAACTTATCCAATTCGTTTGATACAAAATAAAGTGCATCTTACGAACTTTGCATCCCCATTACAAGTGTCCTTGATTTTCACAATAAAAACAATGCTTAGTAACATAAGGAATATGAGATTTAATGTTACCTTTTTGTGGATCCACTTGCATTGGAGCTATATGAGATTTGCTCTTCCCGTCTTTGTTCAAAGGCGTTGCTTTCTTGACATTAGCAGAGGTGCTTTCTGATAGACGCATTTATGTGTCTATTTTCATCTCTTTTGTGTATAGTGTTAGTACCCATTTTTGTACTAATTTTGGTATTTTATCCCTTTGTAGGTGTTTTTGGAGAAATAGGCTTTTGCGGCGAAATTGGCTCGAAAAGTGGTTTTTGCGCTCATGGGAGAAAATTACTAAGGGGCACACAGATTACTAAGGGGTATCCACTTTCTATTTGCACCCCTGGTCCGGATAAGGGGAGGTCATCCCCTTCGTTTGAACGCGAGTTTTGGCGGGAAGATAAAACTTCACCTGCGCAACTTTCTGGCGAGACTTTGGGTGAGATTTTCTCGGTGATTTCCTAGCATTTGGATCTGCATGAAGTTATGGGATTAAAACAGAGCCGGTAGATGAGTTCTTAACGTAAAAAAAGAAAGTTTCCATTTTTATTTCTTCAAAACAGGAAAAAAATATATTACGGGTGAAGTTTGGTTCTATTTTTGGATAGGAGAAGATATTCTCACAGGATGTTGTTACCAAGCTTGAAGAGATATCAATTAGAGAAGTTTTGAGTTGAAAAATGAAGAAGAATACGCGTGAAGATCAAACAGGGAATAAAAAATCCCGTATCTTGCTGTAGAAGAGAAAAAAAAGATTTTTCGACAGATTTAGAGAGCCTGTGGTGTATATATAGGGTGGTGAGAGTCCTAAGAAGGGGAAGGAAGACTTTAGGGGAAGTTTAGAACACCACAGAGCCGAAAAAAATCAACTTGCAGGAAACCGAGTTCTGCTGCTGCCGGAGAAGAAGAAGAAGAACATACAACCCACACTGAACCGTCGCAGACGAATATCGTAGTTCAACAGCAGCAGCTGAGTATCGTTTACAAACAGTTTCCTGCAGTCACAGAAGACCTTTACCGACGATTCTGTCTTCTGTTTTAAACCTTCAGCGACTACAGTGTACTCTTTTACTCTTTTAATCAACTTTTGAGCTATAAATATGTACTTTGAGCAAGTGATTAATATGAGGAGCTAAACCCCTTAGCCGAGGCGACGGAGGAAGCCATTGTTCCATGAAAAGTGGTATAATTCTATTTTAATTATTTTTGCAATTTTTTATATGATTATTTGCATATAACTAATATAGGAAAATTAATTTTTATTGAGTAGTTGTGAATTGTTTTGATGGAACATGCTAGGTTTTTAAACTTATGATGTTTCATGCTTTATGGTTACAATTATTACTTCAAAAATCTATTAGAGGCAAAATATTAGAATCACTTTAAAAGAAAAAATTGCATGAATATTGATTAGAGTTTATCACTTAATTGGTTAATGGTGGAATCCAGAGTCTCGGTGTTTTCTTTATATTTTTGATACAACTTTATTTAATTGTTGAGTTTAATTTGAGTATAAAAAATCCTTCACAAGTCTTAGAGTTCGAATCTTTTTACCACTACAACTACAAAATACATCACTTTCTTTCATAGTTGCATTCAAAGAGTTTTGATGAACATGATTTTTAGGCTTGACAAGAAATAGAAGCATCTTTGTCATCAGTGAAATCCTCTGGTTGGGAAGAAATTTTAGCCTTGACGAATTTTACCTCTTTGTTAATATTTAAAGAATCTATTTTTTATAGCCCAATCCTCGTGTATCACGATGATTTATACTTGCTTCTAACATTCAGGTTATATTGTTTGAGTTTTTCAAATTTAAATTTTATTCTTCCAATGTCTTGATTTTATCAAGAGCACTAGTTAGATCAGCCTCAAGGTGTTTTTCTCGAGACAGATATGCACCTTTTTTATCTTCAAAATTGGGAGTTAATCCTTACCTCAGATTCAACAAGATTATTTTCCAACAAATAGACCTTTTTAAGAGAAGCATCACGATCTTTCTCTAATAGTTCCGCTCGAGAAAGACTAGCACTTACTTAATCTTCAAGACTCGGTATTTGTTGAGAATTATTTTCCCTCAATTTTTCGATATTTTGACGAAGCCTTTCACATTCAATAGTCCCTGATTGTAAACCACCCTGGAATTTCTTTTCCCTTTCAAGAGATATACTTAGATGACAGTTGGAAGAAAGAAATTGCTCATCGGCATGTTTAAACTTAGAGGCTAACATATTAACACGACTTGCATCATCCCTAGTAGGCTTTCTGTTTGAGTCATTGTACGTACTTATAGGACTTAGTTTTAACTCATCTTGAGATCCTTCAGACTCATTCAAGATAATATCAGAAGAGCATTACAAACTTAATTTAGATGAGATAGACCCATAATCACTGTCGGTAACCTCTGACTTAGAGAGTGGTTTAAAAACCTCTTGTGATACGTTAACCGAGTCTTTCATTAATCTTCTCTTTCGCTTAATCTTACTTTGACTCATATCTTATAGGTTGGTTTTCACCAAATACAGATTGTTAGATCTTTTTGTGTTTGCCTGCTATGATACCAATAGAAATGACAAGGGTACCAAGTACACCACTATATTTTCAATATCAACCTATAAGTACGATACCTTGCATGATCTAATATACACAAAGACTATCCATAAGATAGCAAACCACAAGGTATACACTTGGTATTTAGTATTGGTTCGAAACCGTACACGAATATAGGATCAACCCAAGTGTTTGGGATTAATGTAAAAAAACAATTACTTTCATTATAACTTAAAACAAATTATAATGCGGAAAGTAAAATAAAAGCACACAACAAGATTTTGTTAATGAGGAAACCGCAAATGCAGAAAAACCCTGGGACCTAATCCAGTTTTGAATACTCTACCAATTAAGCCGCTATAAAAAGTCCACTACCAACTTCGCATAGTTGAGACCAAGTAAACTACCCCTAGTTACCTAGTTTCCTAAGTATCCCTGGGCCTACAACCAATCTGGGCAATGCACGTGAATCCTAAGATAGTCCACTATCTTAAGTTGTTTCACCCGTTGTGAAGACTTCAAGCACTCAACCCTTTCAGTCGTTTTCCAAACAGTAAATGACTAGTCTGTTTGGTAACCACTTTTCTTATCTCAAGAAGTTAATCAGAGATATTCCAGTTGAGATTCTGACAAAGGCTTTTCTGTTTAAATCAATAAACTCCTTTGTCGGGTTTGATCTTCTAAGATCTGGATTAACAAGTTAACCAGATCAAGTCAAATAGAATTGTTAGATTCGGATACTGAAGAGTACCACCAAATCATAGCTTGTCGATCTAAATACGACTAGTCAATCAATCGTCCATTAAAGATAAACGAGATCTAGTCGGATCTCAGTCGATCAAGTTTGTGCATGAAGCTAATCACAAAGATACGAAACCAATATGACAAAAATCTTCTTGTCTTCAAATCTTCACAGTCTTCTTCTGTACCTGCACAATAACAAACTTGATTCCAACTTATGATCGATCATGTACAGAACGGGGTCTGTTAACAATAGATGATCATAAGTCAATATCAGATCTAAAGACATATCTGAACTACCATTAATTTTTTGATTTAGTTTTAGTGACCTTTTGCCCAAAGAGAAGGCTTTCAAGAATAATCAAACTAGGCACAATCAAAAGTTAATAACCGTTAGTCAATCAAATCCAACAAGATGATAATTGAATCCTAAAACTCAATTCTCATTCATTCTGGACCCACAAAAAGATGATGTGGAGTGCTGTGGTGAGAGTATGGGGAAATACGGGTCTCTCATTAATCATGGCCCCACATAATTAGCAGTGCTAAAATATTTTTGCGTCATATTTTCACCATTAGCTTACACACTTAGTAACTTCCAAGAAAACCGATTCAAACCTAACCCCACTTCTTCGACCACGACGATCAACCCAAATGTTCAACTTACCCACTCCATTTCTTCATCTTTTTCAATATCTGATGCTGAGATGAGAAAGTACTTCTTTTTCTTCTTTTTTTAATCAATCGAATCAATTTGCAGATCTTTGTGAAGACCTTAATTGAAAGCATTGTTAACTGATAAATTAGGTAATTATTTCTTCTTCTTGTTTTCTTTTCTTTTTGTTGATTTCGATTTTCAGTTTTGTGCTCGCTTTGGTTTTGCATTGTAATTAGTATGTTAATTTTGTTTAGATTGTTAATTATAATTGATGATGGGTTGTGCAATTCTGTTCATTCAACAAATAATAAAGTTTTATTGGGTTTCTATGTTGGGATTTAATTGACGAAGTCAAAAAATTCTGGTACAATTGATGAGGATGGTACCGAGGAAAGAGAAGTAATACGTGGGGTTTAGAGTATCTGTGTGCATGTTTGATTGTTAGGATAAGCAAAATAGGTTGATATTAAGGTGTTGTTTTGGTAGTATTGACATGCATGCTTATAGTATCTAGGCTATCCACTTTGAAATCATTTTGGAATCCTTTTTGTAAGTATTTTTCTATCTTTTATATAATTGATTCTTCCATATTTTAAGAGGAAGCCCCACTCAAATGGTTTTACCCCGCTCATACACAAAGACAAAAGTTCATGTTGCTTATTGCCATTTTATTGATTTTGACAAACTTATTTCACCGAAGTTCAAGTAAGCTAACTTTTCATGCGTCATGTAAGATCTTTTGTTGGATAAAATCCAATTCTTCATAAATAGGAATACCAAAACCAATGAGTCTGGTTATCAAATAATCTACTACTCTAGCAGAAATTCAAGGACGTCGACTAGATATGGTTAGAGTCAGAGACGTGGAGAAGAAGCTTTTTGGGGCAGGTGTACAATCTCTTTCCCATTTTATATATTTTAGACTCCTTAATTAAGCTTTATAAAATTTCAATCTTTAGTTTTCTTAAAATCTCAATGTAAGATAAGCAAATGTACTACCCTATACTACTCATTATATGGTATCCATATTTCTCTAAAGCTTCATTTTCTTGCAGTACCTGGATGTTCAAGCTATTTCGTTGTGCATAACATTTGTACCGAAAATTAGTAAAGTGCAGTTGGTCTATTTGTGAAGTTTTTTATTTGAACGAAACTCTTCCAATAACCTTATTCTTCAAATATTTGTCATATAATTAAGTATAATTACTTAGCAGTTAACTATCGAAGAACATCGTACTAAATATTCTCAATATGACATGACGGAAAAAATTCCAACCTATCCGTCCAGTAACAGGTAATCAAGCATCTGACTATACCTATACATGCTTGTATTTCTATTATGTCTACTAATTTCTAACTTACTTAACTCTAGAATAATGACATCTTTTTGGAACCAATTGCATCAGAGTTTTATTGTTAACCGCTACATCCATATTCCATTAGGAATCGGACAAGGACTAGAAGAAAAAGGGACCAAGAAGAGATGGGACATACAATAAAATCCATAAAGAATATAACACTGGACGAGGAATAGTGAAAGTGGGATGGTGGATCAGGTACGTGACCAACTGATCGTAGATTCAGAATAACGCCCAACCTCAACTATATTAGGAGCCATTGTGAAAGTGGATGGTGAACCTCTCATTAACAGCCTACACAATAAGTGATTTAGCCAGAAGTTCTGTATGTTATGGAAAATCTCATGTTAAATTACTTCTTATTTGAATTTTTTGCTAATAAAATGAAAACATGACAATAGCTATCTACTTATCATAGACAGTTTTCTATTGAGTTTGTTAGTTTAGCTGGTCAATCATGTTTTTTGCTTCTTCTTTTTCTTTAACAGTACAAAATTTAAATTTCCAATTTGTTTCGATTATGTCTTTATATAGTTTTATTTCTCTTTCTCTTCTACAAATGGTATACTATCATTCAAAATGCACGAACGAACAAAAATAAATCATTGTCTGGTGCGAAGCGCGGGTTACTATCTAGTCATAAATCAAAAATTAAAATAACAATACAATTTTAGTTTCCCACCAATGGTAATATCTAGACGTTTCTTGATCCCAAAGAAGTCATTAATATCTAGACGTTTCTTCTTACAAACTTATCTAGACGTAAGAGATTTCGCCTAATTAGGTTACTCTCCTCTCCAAGATATATGAGTAATACTATTGGACGTCTACAACAGTGACTACGAAACGAAGTGCCTTCCTCATGATAAATTTGTAAGAAGAACAAACTTCACTATTTATAGACCAAGGTAGTTTGGAAACCAAGGAATTTCCATAACTGAAAATATTCTCAAGATATGCAATAAAACACCTAAATTCGGTTTTGTCTAATTCCAATCAATATCCAATTGTATAACCGAAATATCTCATGGACAACTCAATATTATCTAGCACTTAACTAATATATCTTTCCAGAGATATGTTTTGCTTGCTAGTAAAACAAAAATATATACATTCGAAAATTTCAATAAGATTCTCAAACATTTCGGTTTGGGATCTCACCTTGAGTATCAAGGAATATCTTTGAACAATAAAATATAAAATTTGTTTTACTTTCCTATTTTGCAAACCCAATTTCCAATGTACACAAACCCTAAAGTGTATGTGACCAAAGAAATTGGTTTTGCATATAAGGACCAGTTGTTCCATGACTATCAATGTACGTAGGGTTCGGTTCTACCTTGACTCCCAATACGGGTAGGGATCAGTTTTACCTTGATTCCCAAAATAAGTTAGGATCAGTTATACCTTGATTCCCGATATAGGTAAAGATCGGTTCTACCTTGACTCCCAACATAAGTTAGGATCGGTTCTACCTTGATTCCATTTACAGGTTAGGATTGGTCCAACCTTAGATCTTCAATACCGGACCTTCATTCTTATTGATTTCTTTCAACTAAGATACAAGTTTGTAAGTTTACTTCCTTAAACTCGTATAATTAAACACAGTTTTCTAGGCATGAAATCAACCCTAAATTCACTACATAATCTAGTAACGAGTTCCAAAGATTATGTTGATGTCGCAATTACGAAGTTCAAAAGATAAGCATGATAATTTGTAATATAATATACCAATATAAAGCATTCACAACTAATGATATATTCTTCCTTGACACTTTGATCGTAATAAGATGATCAAGTCTCTAATACGAGAGTTTCATGTATTGACTTCGCATGTTATGTTTTCAATCATAAACGACTTAAAAGCAACGATATAGAAACAAGTTAAGTCATGTATTACTAACCTCAAGTGGAAGAATTATGTTTTTGTTTTTGTCGATAGGTCTTCGGATTTTTCAGGTCTTCAGAGTAATTCTTGTATGTCTCAACATTTCTAGACTTTCTAGTAATATAATTAAGCTACTTATGATTTTTGATACAATAATATGACAGCCAACCTTGACATACCAATGCTTAAAGGGTTCAACCGAGTAGTGTTCTAACAGGCTTAATACATTTTGGTGTTCAAATATAGATGAGGTCCTGGGGTTTTTCCTGCAGTTGCGGTTTCCTCGTTAACAAAACTTCTGGTGTTTTGTGTGTTTTCCTTTTACGCGTTATATTGTTTATCTATATAATACGAATCACACAAGTAGTACGTAATCAATACTAGTAGATAATTCCATATTAATTGTGATCGATTACGAGACTCGTCTTTGTAGAATCTGTATCTTGAAAGATATGTAATAAGTTGCGTATTAATTATTTGGATACGACTAGATTGATCTTGGATATTGATTTTTGGCTTCGTCCAAGTACTCTTCTATATTTTCAGGTTCACATACTCTATTTTTTTATAGTTTCTGGTTGCAAAGATATATATAAACTCTATATAATATTGTCAAGGATCATTAATTTGGTCTACTTGCAATTAAATTAGGTTTTGTCCATACAGGTTGCCGAACGAAAAAGATTGTGGTCTACTTGGCACCCTCTCCTTTTCAACGAAAAAGTTGGTGGTGTATTGCAATTATAATAAGTTTGTCCATACAGTTTGCTATAGGTCCGCTATGCTTGATTTTTTGGATGCTAACAAAGTTACTTGTCAGTTACGAAAAAAGTAGATTTGTATCCAGTATATTTTTCTCTTCCCACCAGTTACGAACAAAGAAGTTGAAAATAACGATCTTAATGTTAGAGGCACTAAGATACAAGATTTTCGTGAGAAAAATAATCTTCGAAAAAAACTATTCTCCATGCCAATTATGAACAAAAATAGCAATTTATGCGATATGACTCAACATAAGAATTATAACTTCCCTAGCCATGTGCGGACGTATAGATTATAGTTCACCACTTATTCCCTGGCGGTTATGCAACCAAAGAGAAAAGCATATTCCTATAGAACATCTTATAGAATCTTGTAGTAGTTTATCCACAAAGTGTAATCGCGGAGAAATCAATACTGCAATTCTCAAAAAAGTTTACTCCTCTTGACCTATGAGAACATATGAGATATATGTTATAATCACAAGAAATATGATAGTAAAGAACAAATCTCACAAAATAATCATTACATATATACAATCCATGAATATTAGGTATTACGAGTCATCTTCCAAAATAAAATTTAATTAAATAAACTTTAAACATGCAAGATGATTGTATTTGGACTAGCTAATGTCAAAATTAAAAATGCTCCAAAGCTAGTGTTCCTCCTTAAACAATAAGAATAAAAATTCCTACAAGGAGTTAACTAGTAATAAATAGAGGAAAAAAACATCTAACTAGATACCAGTAAAAACATCATTGGTTTTGAGGCCTTTGAGATTGTCTTCAACGGCATATACGAACTCTACAAGGAAAATCTCTTTGTTGAGAAGATCATTGACACGTAATATCATGAGAACAAAGTCAAAGAAGACCTTTTTCAACTCAGTTCTTAGCATGTCTTGACTGTTCAAGGCATCAACAAGTTGAATCTTTGTTTCTTCAAATTGTTTAAGAAAATCATAAACAACATAAGCAGAAACCATGGTTCCCGTACTTGGAATATCTTGCATAAATTATCATACAAGTACGCATACTGTGCTATATCCAATCATGGTTATTTGTTCTAAACTCCCATTTCAATCATTGAAACATTCTCGGAAGACGACAATAGCTGTCTCACACAAACTATTAGCTTCAAAGCAATTTTCAAGTGATCGAATGATCAATACGAAATATTCCGAGTCTACATCAAATGACTGTCTCAAACAAATCATGTAAGATGTTACAAGGCGATTTTCACATGATCATCTTTTGACTTTCGTCAAGAATATAAGATGAACTTGGTTAAAGCTAAATCTTACCAACACATATTTCGAGAAATATGTAAGCGAGTTAAACTCAGCTCGAAATATCATATGTGTATAATCAAAATCTACATAGCTATACGACTTTTGTCTCAAATAGGAGATATAGTAGATAGACTTTTGAGTGATAGATGAGTTCAAGTCTCCACATACCTTTTGTTAATGAAGTTCCACAAGCTCCCCTTA
>JAJJMB010017986.1:4051863-4158997 GCA_023531105.1 Papaver atlanticum | reverse complement strand
ATATTTCGAGAAATATGTAAGCGAGTTAAACTCAGCTCGAAATATCATATGTGTATAATCAAAATCTACATAGCTATACGACTTTTGTCTCAAATAGGAGATATAGTAGATAGACTTTTGAGTGATAGATGAGTTCAAGTCTCCACATACCTTTTGTTGATGAAGTTCCACAAGATCCCCTTAGTAGTTCTTCGTCTTCAATTGATGAACGCCTTGAAGTCTAATGCTCAACTACACTTTCTATCCTAATCCGAGACTTAGCTATAAGTAGACTAGAAATCAAGACTTATAGTTTTGGAAAATAAACTTGACAACAAGCTTGAGATAGCAACGCTTGCAAGTTCGACCGAGCAGTGCTCTAACAATCTCCCCCTTTGTCAATTTTAGTGACAAAACTATCAATACATATGGATTACAAAATAAATAAACTTTGTAACTTCTTATCTAAATGCTTGATTTCCTTGGTTTTTCTACATTACTCGAAATCTTCGTCACTTCCAAGTACTCCAATGATTCTGAACGTGTTCAACTCAGCATCATAGTTGTTAAAGATCCGTAGCTATAACAATGAGAAAACAGTAGCTCTCAATCATTGTTATACAGTGTCATAGTATTATTACACAACATCAAAGTCCAATTGCATCACAACTTTGATAACAATACTATGGTGAATCACTCCCACTTAGTCAATACTTCATCTCACAATGAAAACCACTCCCCCTTACATAATGATCTGTAAACCATATGTATTTGTAGTGTGAACTATACAATAATTCTCCCCCTTTTTGTCAATATAAATTGGCAAAGGTATGAAAACTAGCGGGATCATAATGAAATTCTCATAGAGATACTTCATGACTAAATGAGAACATATCAACTTTGTTTCGATAATTTCACATAGTCGAAACTTAGTGTATTCATCAAGGAGTTCATAAAGATACAAGAAAACTCCTACAATATTCCACAGCCGCACTCCCCACAATGATTTTGCAATTAAGCACAAGTTCAATTAAGAACTCTCCCCCATAAAATGTCATTCCCGAAAGAACAACAAGAGCGACCTTACTTTTACAAGAAAAGAAGGATTTCTTTGAACATTAACAAATCACATGAAACATGAATCTGAATCCAGAATACTCAATTAAATTGACCACAAGAGAACCCATGATTAATTCAATCGGAAATGCTCAACATTAGAGAATTTACGGAGCCGCACAGTACTTTCACAAAGAAGTAGATCAGGGAAAGATCAATATTTCGGAATATTCAAAGATTCATTCTATTTTTCATCAATATTTGCATAGAGACATATAATAGACTTAATCTTTGCATCAAAAGTTCATCCTATGTTCCATCAATATTTGCATAATGACATAATAGGCTTAACTTTTGACATATTTGTCTGTACTTCTTATGGATTTAACACATTTAGCAATTTAATTGAAGGATAAAATACCATTAAAGTTATTACAACCATAACATCTTTAATAAGTTCAACATAAGAAGTTCAACAACAAAAAGTAGCAAAATTGCAAACTTAGAGATTAATCAATCATCTCATAATAAGCAATAGCAATTTCATCAAATTTTTCAATCAGATCTGGATGTTCTGCTTTAGCATACTCCAACTTCTATCTCATGCACCCAACTTCATGCTGAAGACGGACAAGTTTAGAGTTTGCAATTGCAGAAGTACTTGCTGAGACTCTGGTTGAAGGTTGTTTCATCTTTTCTATTCTTGACCTAGTCAGTACTTTTGGTCCTCCAAGATCGGAGCCAAAAGGAGTGATGCAAAAATTACTGCAAATCCTTGAAATGAGGCAAGGAAAGGTTGGAGTTTTCCTCAAAGTCTGTTTCACACTTATCATCTGATTAACAATAAGTCCAAAAAAATCAATGTCTTTCCCTTCAACAATGTAACAGATCAATTCAGCAAGAGACCTGGTCCATAGCATTTTGTCAATAGTGCTCGGCATCATGTTAGCCACAATCAGTTTCCCAGCAACCTTGAAAAATAACTCAGCACCATGAACATCAATCTTGCCATCTCTCCGAGAGACGTCTCTATTAAGGAGACGATTTGACATCACTTCTGGAGTCAACCTTTCATTCTCAGGAGGAGGAAATCGAACACTACCAACATGAGTCACATTCAACAGGAATGTAATAACATGATGATCCACAGAGAAAACTTTATCTCCTATAATAGTCTTGAACATGCAATTGGCCGGGTCTGGATCATGAATGTTTGCATAAAATTGTGCAGTCATCTCAATGCGAGCTGTTCCCATTGGTTTGTGAATTATGCCCCATGTGTGATTTTTGAAAAAATCAGTTAGGTTCTCTACTTCAATTTCAGAAGCATTATAGTATCTTTCAAAAATAGGTTGTTTGTTCTTATACTCCAAATAGAGGTCACGAGCAGCAGGGTTAACAAACCTAGCACGAATACTGGGATCATAGAAAATATTATCACCAGCTTGACCACTTGAACTCCCAGCATGACTAGTTCTCTTCCTATATGCCATTGTTGAATACGAACTCACAAAGAAAATATGAGAGACTTACTTGGTACTCAAACTGCCGTTAATGGTGGAGTTCCAAAATAATGAGCAGAGCGAAAAAAGTTCTTGACCCAAAGTACGCAAACTTCTTCTGAATTCAAAGATGCAAACCAATCAAGAAATGGTTAAGAAACAAGAGTGAGATGATGGTACATGAACTGTTGGGTTTCTTTTGCGTACTGGAACTGAAGAAGAGGAAGAGAAGGCGAAGTGAACGAAGAGAATTCTTTTCTCTTTTTAAGTGACAAACGGTGGAACCCGAACCAGATACGTTCGTACTGGAATGAGGTTCAAACACACGAGTTCAGGGTATGTGAACTGCACGTGTGTAGCAAGGGCTCATTTGTTTTTTGTGAACTGTTGTTAAAACAAGCTATAAAGAAGATTGGAGCAGAGCTCAACAATTCGTTACCAAGCAATTCACAAGGACAAAACCTTGCACGCCATGACACCAAGAGAGAGTTTCTTTCCAACAACTTCCAGTATTGAGAGAAACCCAAGGGACTGTTTTTACAAGTTTTTCAAAGAACTTAAAAAGAGCACAAGATAATTTGTGTTTCTGATTTCTTCGTTTCCACCTTGTGACACACAGTCTCTGTAGATAATATTCAGTACTGCACAAAGAAACTCTTTTGATAGAAAGAGACATCCTGACTTTCTCACTAACGAGGGCAGTACCATTATCTTGATAAGATGTATCAGGGTATGAACAAGAACTAATTCATGCTTTGAGGTGATACAGTTAGAAGACTGAGATTTAAACTCCTCTTGTAGTTCATTTATTTTGCTACAACTAATTGGATTACCCAAAGGAAGAGTATTGCATTTACTGATTAGTAAATCAAGATCAACCTCAACATGAATATTATTCATCGTAACTTGATTTAGCTTATCAAGAGATTCTTGCTCTTTCTGAAGGTATAACTCAACATCAAGAGATAAGCTCTCAAGCCTTTTTCAAGCCCTGAAAACACTTCTAGGCATTTTAAACCTGGAGGAGGTTTAAATAGAAATTCTTCCACATATTTTATTAAATCAGTCATGGAAGAGAATTCTGGAATCCCTGGATCTGGTGGTGCATTTATTGAGATAACATTTATGTCCATAGAGTCAGATCGCGACAAACACAGACTTATAAGGTCTTAAACGTGTTTGCCTGCTCTTATACCAATTGAAAAAGCGGGGGGTCTAACAACCACACCCAATATTTCGCTTAGCAATCTGTATGGACAAACTCCAATATAATTCCAAGAGAATCAACTAGCCAGTCAGACTCAATCAACGAAAATATATCCAAGAGTTGTATCTCTGTTTCACAATGTAATCAGCAAATCAAACAGATAGAAATCCGCGAGCCTGATTATTATGTGAAACAACTTGGAAGGTACCAAAGACCAATATTCAAGTGTCAATCAATTTTTATCAACAACCAAAGGTCGGATTATCTAATTGATTGAACTATGCACAACCTGTGATATTTCAATTATATAAACAAATATAATGTTGAAAAGAAATAACACAGACACCAGAAATTTTGTTAATGAGGAAACCGCAAATGCAGAAAAACCCCGGGACTAGTTCAGATTTGAACACCACACTGTATTAAGCCGATACAGACACTATCCTACTCCAAGTTAACTTCGGACTGGAATGTAGTTGAGCTCTAACAAATCTCACACTGATCAAGGTACAATCACGTTGCTTAGGCCTCTAGAACTACGCCGGATTCTGCGCACTTGATTCCCTTAGCTGATCTCACCCACAACTAAGAGTTGCTACGACCCAAAGTCGAAGACTTGATAAACCAATATGTCTCACATAGAAAAGTCTATTGAATAGATAAATGTGTCTCCCACAGATATACCTATAAGTTTTGTTCCGTCTTTTGATAAATCAAGGTGAACAGGAACCAATCGATATACCGGACTTATATTCCCGAAGAACAGCCTAGAAATATCAATCACCTCACAATAATCTTAATCATATGGTAGCGAAACAAGATATTGTGGAATCACAAACGATGAGACGAAGATGTTTGTGACTACTTTTTATCTTTCCTATCGGAGATTAAATCTCGAGCAAATCTTAGAGAAGATAGTACTAAATACGATAGAAAACAACAGGATCAGAACACGCAACTACAGAGAAAATAGTTGGGTCTGGCTTCACAATCCCAATGAAGTCTTCAAGACGTTAACCTACATGGTTTCGTGAAAAACCTAAGGTTAAAGTAAAATCGACTCTAGTCGCAACTAGTATTACACAGGAGGTGTGGGGATTAGGTTTCCCAGTTACTAGAGTTTTCCCTTATATAATCTTCAAATCATGGTTTGCAATCAATGTTACCTTGGTAACAAAGTATTCAATATTTACCGTTAGATGAAAACCTGATTAGACTCAAGCTAATATCTTTCAACCATTAGATCGAACTTAGCTTTTTACACACAAATGAAAAGTGACTTCATTTAGATATGAGTAACTATACCTAAACGTGTACACCTTGTTGGCTCAACAATAGTTAACCAAAGTTAGCCATATGAACACTTTCATATCAACCATATTCATCTTAACCATAACTAGTTCAAATGACTAAAATGAAACTAGTTCTAGAGTTGTTCAATTGTTTATATTCTCATAGAAGTATACAAGACACAATTGAAGCAAAATCGATTTTGATTTACTCGAATCAATTCATGAACATTATAGCCACGGTTTGCAAAAGATTGCATTCCTTATTATATAAATGTATTAGTTCATGGACAAACCGATTTTAGAACATAACCTACTCAAGTATGCAAACGGGTAAGCATACCTAAGTGGCCGGACTAAGTTTGGGTTCGCCATTATGCGAACGGGTACGCATACCTTTCAAAACTCAGTTGAATTTCCGGAACTTGAAACTCACGCCAGTACGCATACCGGTATGCATACTAAGTTCCCGAACTTTCATTAACCAACCAGTACGCATAAGGGTGTGCATACCATGGTTCCCGGACTTGGAATATCTTGGACAAATTAGCATACAAGTACGCATATTGTGCTATATCCAATCATGGTTATTTGTTCTAAACTCCCATTTCAATCATTGAAACATTCTCGGAAGACGACAATAGCTGTCTCACACAAACTATTAGCTTCAAAGCAATTTTCAAGTGATAGAATGATCAATACGAAATATTTTGAGTCTACATAAAATGACTATCTCACACAAATCATGTAAGATGTTACAAGGCGATTTTCATATGATCATCTTTTGACTTTCGTCAAGAATATAAGATGAACTTGGTTAAAGCTAAATCTTACCAACACATATTTCGAGAAATATGTAAGCGAGTTAAACTCAGCTCGAAATATCAAATGTGTATAATCGAAGTCTATATAGCTATACGACTTTTGTCTCAAATAGGAGATAGAGTAAATAGACTTTTGAGTGATAGATGAGTTCAAGTCTCCACATACCTTTTGTTAATGAAGTTCCACAAGCTCCCCTTAGTAGTTCTTCGTCTCCAATCGATGAATGCCGTGAAGTCTAATGCTCAACTACACTTTCTATCCTAATTTGAGACTTAGCTATAAGTAGACTAGAAATCAAGACTTATAGTTTTTGCAACTAAACTTGACAACAATCTTGAGATAGCAACGCTTGCGAGTTCGACCGAGCAGTGCTCTAACAATAGGGACGGTTCCGTCACCACTTATTTGGAATTTGAGTTAAAATAGGAAACAGTTCGTGAACCGTGTTTCCTTACTCAAGAGTTTCAACAAAACATAAACATTAATACAGAGACTCACGAACACTCTTTTGGATCCTATGGGTATTATTGCACTAAAGAGGTACTCTTTCTATAGTCATTTACAGAGTTCATCAATTGCTCAAGTCTTAAACATCAACACAAATGGTTAGTAAGACTAAGAGAATAAGAATTGTTGATATTCACTTCAAGTCATCAACAATGCATAAAGACAATAATGATAAATAATCATTAAAACAATTTTCTCAAAGTGTCACGTAATAATTTGAGGCAGGATAACACTTTCTTGGAGCAGATACTCAACAAGTAATTAGTTTATGTCTTTTGCTTAAGCTGATGAAACCTAATGACATTGTAATGTGCAACAATAACTCTTAGAGAAGGAAAGAGTAAGAAGTCACAAAGCATAACTATGTGAGACAAATAGAATACATGTTATTGGTAATCCTTATCTTACAAGATTTTTAGAGATGATGAGGATTTACGTTCTAATGCTGATAAAGCACCAGGGTGAGTATTTTCATACTCACAATGAGAAACGTACCCATGCTTTATGAACGACTCCACCTCTTTTGAGTTTACCTTTTGGTTTAGAGGAGTTATCATGTCATCATGAAGGGAGATGAAGTTGGAACCTTTACCCGAGTTCTCTGCTTTTCCATGAAGGTGTAAGATAACTTGTCTATGAGATCCTTGTATCCTGCTATCATCAAGTTCATGTTAGCAAGTTGAACAGTTTCTTTAACGGGTAGCTCCTTAGATTCCTCATAATGAGTTCTTATTGGAACCCATCTTTTTGAGGGACTCTTTAAGCTCTTCTTAAAATTTGGGACACTATTCTTGTAAGGTTCATTGGTATGTATACCAATATCCTTCATTTTCAAAACCAGTGGTTTAGAATTTCGAATGTCAGTAACTCCTTTTAAGATGAGATTTAAGGTATCTTGAAGAGACTCAAATCGACTGTTTTCCGATCTAAGCTTACCCTTCCTTTGAACGTGTCCTTCTGTATTACAGAAATAGCAAAGCTTTTGAGATCTGATGGAATCAGAAGGATCGGACTTGGTACAAGAACTGTCAGAAGAGCTTTTCTTTCTTGGAGAGACAATTTTTTCTTGGTCAGAGAAACTTAACTAATCATCTCTTTTCAAAGTAATCACACTTTAAGTATGGACTTCTAAAGGAGATTTGATTTGGGTATCATGAGCACCATTGGCAATCACTTTCTCTAACTCCTTAATTTTTACCGAAGCCATTGATAAAACTAAATTTTCAGATTCACAAACGCTACATAGAATTGGAGTAGTGTCCATTAAACGTTGCGGCTTATGATGAGAGTTGCGTTCGTAGATTCATTTGCACAATCGATTTGTGCGAGAACGTTTCATACGTAAAAGTTTGCGAATAATTAACGAAATGATACGGCGAATTACTAAGAAGGCCACAGGCAGAGGGGTTGGGTTTTAGGGTCCCACACTATATGAGAAGCGGGCGGGATTAGGCTTGCCACTGCCACCAGCTAAGCATATCCGTTAAACAATCTCCGTTAAGTGTAGTTTTGTCTTTCTCTACTTTTCCAGCATCCCTCGGAGCCCACACGCTTCTTTAACTCAGACTAAGGGAAAACAAAACCTCAACTCCGAGAAATTGTGTTCCAGGGTTCTTTGTTTGTTCCTGAGGAGATATTTTACAAAACACACACTCTCCCTCTCTCTCCCTCTCTCTCCCTCTTGCTCTTCTTCTTCACTTTCTCTTTCTCTCTCAATCACACAAGTAACAATCCAAAAACCCAAACAGAAAAAACCAACAAGAGAGATGGGGAAGCTTGTCTGCAACCACTAAATTAAAGCCCCTTACCTTTGACAATCACCTGATATTGTCTACCCTTCTGTAACTCTTCTTACAGGTACACACTTTTTCTCTGTAGATGCATTTATTAGTGCCCTTTCTGAAATTAAATTTAAGTATAAGCTCACTTTTAAGGTTTCCTAATTAGGTATATTGTTGTTTGGTTTTGACATGAATGAACAGGTCCAGAGTTAATGATTTAAGGTGATGGAATTACACATATTGGTACATTTGGGTTGTTTAGATTATTAGAATCACAAGCGTTTTAGGTTTGTTTGATTTAACATGGCAACACGTTTACCTCGTTTCACATTTTGTGATACTAGAAATTCACTAGGAGTTTCAGCTGTCCATGGAGGTAGAAGTTTAACTGATAATCGTTTGGATAGAGTTCACCTCTTGAAGATGTTTGATGAAAGTACTGGGATTATTTTCCATGGACAGAAGTCTGCTTCAAATTTCTCTGATTTTAAATGTATGGCAAGTTCAAACAATGTTAATTCGTATCAGAGTAAAGATCATTTCTTGAGTCTGCATCCTGAGGTGTCGATGCTCAGAGGAAGTGAGAGAAATGACAAGGTCAGCAATCCAACAAAGGAGAGTTCAGGTGTAAGTGTCACTGATAGCTTAATGGATTCGTCTGTTTCAAAGAACTATGGTGAAGCTAAGATTAAAGTTATTGGTGTTGGAGGTGGTGGATCAAATGCTGTTAACCGAATGATTGAGAGTTCGATGGAAGGTGTGGAGTTTTGGATTGTGAACACAGATGTTCAAGCCATGAGGATGTCACCAGTGGTTCCAGGGAACCGATTGCAAATTGGTCAGGAGCTAACAAGGGGACTTGGCGCTGGTGGGAATCCTGATGTGGGTACAAATTCTGCCAAGGAAAGCAAAGAAGTGATAGAAGAAGCGGTCTATGGTGCTGACATGGTTTTCGTTACTGTAAGTTGAGCATGTATTCTTAATAACTCGTTTCTAGTCAATTCAAGCGAAAGTAGGATGCATGTCGTTCAGTTTTCCTTCAATGTGCGAACCTGCTTAGAGCTTTCGGCCTTAGATTAGTCTAATTTTGTTGGCTGGAATACTATATCAATGTGAAATCAATTAGTGTTCTATATGTCGATATGTAAGCCTATTTAAAAATGCACGAACTTCAAGCTAAATTCTCGCAGGATAATAGCAGGGAAAATAGTACCCTCATTTCGATATACTTAGCTCCAGTGTGTTGTGTTGTGTTGTGTTGTTGATATCTGTCCCAAACTGAAGAGCCTTTCAGTTGCATCTGGGGGTAGGATTCATGGAACCAAAAGTGTTGCCGCTGAGCCAATCTCTGAGTTGTTCGACCTTTCTCATGTTTGTTCTGTGTTTCCTTTCCTAATCTACTCACTGCAGGCTGGAATGGGTGGCGGAACTGGCACAGGTGCTGCTCCAGTAATTGCAGGCATCGCGAAGGCAATGGGTGTACTGACTGTCGGTATTGTTACAACCCCTTTCTCCTTTGAGGGACGTAGACGTGCGGTTCAGGCACAAGAAGGAATTGCCGCTTTGAGAGACAATGTCGACACACTAATTGTCATCCCTAATGACAAGCTGTTAACTGCTGTTTCCCAATCTACCCCTGTAACTGAAGCTTTTAACTTGGCTGATGATATACTTCGACAAGGAGTTCGTGGTATTTCTGATATAATTACGGTAGGGAAGGCCCTGAGAATATTATTTTAACAAGAATTTCATATCAGCTGTAATATATTTGTAGTCTGCGCATGGATGTTCCATTATAGACTTGTCCATAGTGACCAAGTATCCATAATCTGTAAACTGAGATTCCGTTACTTTCATACCTATTTTGTGATCAGTCGGAGTTGGTATCTGTTATGCCCCGATCAAAAAAGAGTTACCTTTTTTCAGGTCCCAGGTCTCGTTAATGTTGATTTTGCTGATGTTCGGGCTATTATGGCGAATGCAGGCTCCTCTCTTATGGGCATAGGAACTGCAACAGGTAATTTCTAGCAGCTACTTATCCTCTCATATAAGCTTCATTCACAAATTCTATATTCTTATGCATCATCCAATGCTTCAAAGTTCAAATCAAGCTGGGAAAGGCTTTCTTTGATCCAAAATCTCCATTAGCGCCATCACACTTTCTTCTTATTCCAATATAGATGTACAGTTTCAAACTTGTATTCTGTGACGAGTGCAATAATCATCTTATCAACATATTTTTCTCTATGATTTTCCTTGGTAGGCAAGACAAGGGCAAGAGATGCTGCGTTGAATGCCATCCAATCACCTTTATTGGACATCGGCATCGAAAGAGCGACCGGAATTGTATGGAATATTACGGGAGGAAGTGATTTAACTTTGTTTGAGGTGCATCTATAAACTATGGCTTAAAACACATGTTACTACTACTCATCTCCTTCTTTGCTTCTGCTGGCCATTAAATGCAGCATGAGGTGCTTGTTCGTTTTATTTTTTTTTCAGTATTGAATTACTCTTTCCTGAATTTTCTACTTAAACTGAATTTGTGCAGGTAAATGCTGCCGCGGAGGTGATATATGACCTTGTAGATCCAAGTGCAAACTTAATATTTGGAGCAGTGGTAGATCCATCACTTAGTGGTCAAGTAAGTTTTTTGGCCATCAAAGCTATCTTGTATTCAAACTTTTGACATTGTTCCGTCCTTTTCTGTTAGTCATGAGAAATAAGGTGGGGTGATATCTGAGATTTTTATTCAAGCATTCGAACCATCCGTGGTCTCTTTCCATACCTATTTGTCCAATAACTTCGGTCTGCAACAATGCTATTTTACCTTGAATCATAAATTAAAAAAATAAGCAACACTTTGGATTGCTCCACTCTCAGGTCAGCATAACTCTGATAGCCACCGGATTCAAACGCCAGGAGGAAACCGAAGGAAGATCACTCCAGGTACTTCTCTCATTCCTATCTCTGATCTCTCCACATTTTTCTCCTTCTCATTTCTATCTCTACATATGTATGTATTGTACTATATATATCTAACTCACTTTTGTCTGCCTTAAATGCAGGGAAGTCAGCTAACACAAGGAGATAATAACCTCAGATATAACAGACGACCTTCTTCTTTCTTTACTGAAGGTGGAGTGGTGGAGATTCCTGAGTTCTTAAAGAAGAAGGGCCGCTCAAGATTTCCTAGGGATTGATGTACTTCGTTTTGTGTAATATATTTTCGTTGGTCGTTTCATGCTTCCCCGCGTGCTTCTTTTTCAGTTGCTGACCACGAGTTATCTAATGCATAATCCTGTTTAAAAGGATCTCTCTGGATTAAAGTTTGCAATGAAAAATGAATTCGATTGATTTGGTGAAAGTTCTTTGGTTTATCTGATGTTTTTGCAACACTTCCAAGTAAAAGTACGCCTGAATCTCAATATTCCACATAGCAAGTCATACGAAGCACAAGTTCATCTCAATATTCCACAGCTGATAAGCATTACCACTAAGTTCATCTCAGCAAAATGAAAAATCTGACCAGTGACCAGGCCATTGTTTATGAAATCCAAAATTGTGCAATTCCGCTGCAACAGGGTCTCCGGGAAGTCTCGGGTTCCTGGCACATTGTCCCAAGCTAGTATATTACCAGTAATCTCCATACGAACAAGATCCAGCTTCAAAATGATGGAACCTTGTTTTTAGATGGAGTGATGAAGAAAGGAAAAGATTCTCATTAACAAACAAAGAAGAGAAGAGACACTCGTATATACAGACACAGAGTACAGGCTGTCATAACAGCAAGCCGTACAGAAGTCAGAAAGAAGAAGAAAAACTAAAGGCACACATTACAGATTAAGGGCTGACTCGGTACAGACATAACAGAAAATAATAGTATTACAGATTACTAGCCCCCCTCAAGGTGAAGAGGTTTCAGAATCTTCAGCTTGTCTCTGAGAAACTCAAATTTGGGAGCAGAAAGACTCTTGGTGAAAATATTTGCTGCCTGATTCAGAGTTGAAATATAAACAACCTGTAAACGCCTGGAATGAACGAATTCATGCACAAAATGATAATCAATAGCTACGTGTTTTATTCTGTCATGAAACACAGGATTGGAAGACAAAGCTATGAACCCTTTATTGTCACAAGCAATTTCAGGTTTAGGTGCAGATGGTAAGAAAACATGAAGGTCCATAAGAATCTGACACATCCATAACACCTCTGCAACTGTGGAAGCCAAAGACCTATACTCTGCTTCGGTAGAACTTCTAAAACAATTGGCTATTTCTTGGAGGACCGGGATATAGGGTTGTCACCAAAAAAGATGCAGTAGCCACTAGTAGATCTCTTGTCAGTGGCACTGCCAGCCCAATCAGCAACTGTGAACCCTTTTAGAGATGTAAAACCCTTGGTAAATAAAAGTCCAACCCTAGAGTTCCCTTAATATATCTTAAAACTCTTTTAGTTGCAGTGAGATGAGCAGTTGTTGGAGATTGCATATGTTGACAGATCTGATTAACTGCATATGAAATTTCTGGTCTGGTCAAATATTGTAAAAAACCAACAATATACCTATACTCTGTTGGATTGGATAAAAGCTCACCATATGTAGGACTAAGTTTAAAATCTGGAGAACATGGGGTGTTACAAGGTTTAATACCAAGTAAGTTAGTCTTGTTCAGAAGATCAACTGCATATTTGGTCAGACAAAGAAAATGATACCTCCAAACCCAAAAAGAAGTGCAGAGAACCAAGATCCTTTACATGAAAAAAAAGTACCAAAATGAGTTATTAGAGCATTGCAATGAGCTGTATCATTACCAGCAATGAAGATATCATCAACATAGACCAATACTATAGTCAATTTTGATCCTATCTTCTGAACAAACAGGGATGAATCAGCTACTGAAGGAATGAAGTCAAGACCAACAAGCACATCCACTAAATTCTCATACCATGCCCTTGGTGCTTGCTTAAGTCCATAAAAAGATTTGTTCAACTTGCAGACACAATATGGATGATCTGGATCTACAAAGCCAAATGGTTGAGTCATGTAAACATCCTCCTTGATATCTCCATGAAGAAAGGCATTACTGATGTCAAGTTGTTTGATTTTCCAGTCAAAATTTACAGCAATAGATAGAACAAGCCTAATAGTAGCTGGTTTGACAATGGGGATAAAAGTATCAGTGTGTTCTAATCTCTCTAATTGATGAAAACCTTTGGCAACAAGCCTAACTTTGTGCCTCTCAACCCATCTGCATTATGTTTGATCTTGAATATACCCACTTGCATCCTACTAAGTTTTGTGAGCTGTCAGGTGGAACTTTAGTCCATGTATTGGCATTTTGAAGAGCAGTATATTCATTATGCATGAAGGTTAACCAAACTAGAATTTTTGCTGCTTGAGAGTAACCAGTAGGAACACTGGTGATGGTAGTATCTAAATAAGCTGATGGAATTTGATATTTAGTAGAGAGGAGGGATTTGGTTTTGAAAATTCCTCTTTTGGATCTATTAAGCATATAGGTGTTTTGGTCATTCTGAAATAGAAGTAGAATTATCAGAAGAAGGAAAGACTTCAGGTATGATTGTAGAATTGTCAGAACAATGAGGAGAAGGAGCAACTTCATGAGAGAAAGTATGAGAGGAAGGTGCAGAAGGAAGATAAGAATCTAAAATTGCTACTGACATATAAAAATCAGAAATAGTGAGTGATGATGCATTTTAAGAGTGAAATATGGAAAATGTTGTTCTAGAAAAACAACATATCTGGAAACATAAATTTTACTAGTGAGAGGATTTAAGCATCTGTAGCCTTTATTATGAGCACTATAACCTAAGAAAATGCATTTTTCACTACTAGGATCAATCTTTTAAGAGGTATAAGGCTTAAAGCCAAGGAAAGCAAAGACAACCAAAGCTTTTTTGAAAGAAATAATCTAGAGATTTACCAAACAGAGTTTCAAAAGGAGAAACATTATGTAAGGACTTGGTAGGAAGTCTATTGATAGTATAGTTGGCAGTGGATAAGGCTTCAAACCAAAAATAAATAGGCAATGAAGCTTGAGTAAGGAAAGTCCTAGTGATGTCAAGGAGATGTTTGTGCTTGGATTCAGCAACTTCATTTTGTTCAGGAGTGTGAGCATAAGTTATTTCATGAGCAATTCCATGTTGAGAAAGAAAATGATTAAATTCATTGTTTACAAATTCACCTCCACCATCAGTCCTAATACACTTAATGGTGCATGACAAGAGGTATTCAACATAATTTTTTAAAACGAAGAAAGACAGTTTTGAAATCAGATTTTGCAGTAAGAGGATAGACCCAACAACACTTAAAAAAAATCATCAATGATATTAACATAATATATTCATCCATTCATAAAAAGAACATGATCAGGAGTTGGACCCCATGCATCAAGATGTATTAATTGTAAAGGAGCTACAGAAAAAGATGTAGAGATGTCAAAAGGCAATTTGTGACTTCTTCCTAATTGACAATGAAACACAAAAGATGCTTTGACACTGTATTGTCAAGCATAAGGGTTCTACAAATCCTACTAAAAGAAGAAAATGGAGGATGAGCAAGCCTCATATGCCACACTTATGGAGAAACTTAAACACAGGACAAGGCTACATAAGGGGCTGAATTGCATAGAGTTGAAGCTAGAGTTTATGCCATCCTTTTTGAATTATTAGTCTTGATTTGTATTTCAATTGTTTGGTGAAGGTACAAGTATAGACAGCTGAGAACGGAGATTACGTTGTAGCTAGGCGCATCAATTTTTATATAGTTATATTTTGCATTCCGTTTAAATTTTGTTTTTTCCAAGGTTTAATTTAAGCTTTTGGTTGTCGGTGTCACTGTACTACAATGGTAAAGTCACTGGGTGATGATACCAGTGACCTGAGTTCGAAACTCGCCAATGTCAAATTCTTTACCGATCAAAAATAAATAAATTAAGCTTTTGGTTATTTAACTTTGGTTGAACTGGATCTCAACTTTTTTGTTTCCTTGGATTTTGCTGCTGAAAAGACGAGAGTACCCAAATATACCTCAATCTAAAAAAAATCCACCTATAAGTCTTTTCTCCGAAAGTGATTGTCTATAGACCGAGTCGAGACAATACAACAAATCGGTTCACACTTCGTGTGATCGTCTATGGATACGAGATCGAGACAATACGACAACAAGATAACTTGCGTGATTGACTATGGATACAAGATCGAGATAATACAACAACGAAGTATGTTTACTTGATAAATGATTCGAACTTAACCAAACACAATAGGATTACTATCAAGTAAATAGGAATTAATGTTTGTGTATTTTACTTCTAATTATAATAAAACAATTATATTTGCGAAAATAGAAAAGTAAAAGACACAACAAGATTTTGTTAACGAGAAAATCGCAAATGCAGAAAAACCCCGGGACCTTGTCCAGAATTGAATACTCTCAAGATTAAGCCGCTATACAAAATCAAACCAACTTCGTATAGTTGAGACCAAGAAACTAAACCTATAGTTCACCTAGTTCCGTCTGTATCCCTGCGCCTCCAACTTGTAAATAAGTCACGCACTTGGAACAATTCCTTTGGTTCGTATTCCAAACAGTAAAGGAACAACAAATCTGTTTGGTAACAACTCTTTTCAACCAAGTGACATGAGTTCGACAAAAGGCTCTTCCGTTTATCCCAATAAACTCCTTTGTCAGGTCCTTAGATCTATCCAATAACAACTACCAAAGTAATTGTCAAGATTTTGCAATCAATACTTTGAATCACAAAGAATTGTATTGATGCCGATCTACTCAACTAATCAATCCAATCTACCACAAGGATAAACCGATTATAATTGGATCCTCTTTAACCGATACAAGTATTGTGCACACCAAAGATTATGAACCCAAATCAGAAATCTTCAAAGTCTTCTTTGTCTTCAAATCTTCTTAGATCTTCAATAAACATCTGCACACAATCAACTTGAATCTCTTGTGATCAATCACACACAGAACGGAGTCTGTTAACAATGGATAATCACAAGACGTCTTTAGATCTACAAACAGTCTAAAGATCCCCATCGAAATTTCGATCTAGTTTGAGTGAATCTTATATCAGAAGAGAAGATTCTCAAGCATAAACAAACTAGGTGCAATCAAAGTTTAACAACCGTTAGTCAATCAAATCAATCGAAAACTAATAATAAACCGCAATTATCTAGTTTCCCACCAACGGTACTAATAGAGCTTCTCAATCCCAAAGAAGTCTGTAAACTGAGCGGTCGTAAGAGATTTCGCCTAATTAGGTTACTTTCCTCTCCGAATAGGCGGCTCCACCAGTAACAACACAACTAGGTAGTTTTGCTGGCTCTGAGGATTAGTTTGCTCGAAATGCAAACTTTGATATTTATAAACCAAGGAAGTTTGGACACCAAGGAATTTCCAAAACCGAAAATATTCTCAAGATATGCAATATATTCCAAAGTCGTTTCCATAATTCCTGGAAATGCTTTGTCCAAATAATGACCGAAAATCTCCAACTAGTAAATGCACATTACTAATTTTTATTTTCTAAAGATATGCAAAACTAACAACCTTAATTAAAAGATTTTGAATTTATTTTCGATCCGGGATTCTCCTTTAGTTATTAAGGAATATCTTTGAACAATAAAAGATAAGCGTTATTGCACATGTTCAAAGTATGTCGGCATCTTTACTTTGTAAGTCCTCTTTCATTCTTACACTCTTGGAATCGATTTGCCACACTTCCAAACAAGTTTAGAATTGGTTCATCTGTCTTCCAAGAACTATGTGATTGATTATCCTATCAAATCACCAAACATGGGTTTCAAGTATCTACCAAAACAAGTTTCGGTTCCACCTTCCATGTGGGTACTGGAATTAGTCACACTAGCTTTCCAAAATCCGGTTGACTAGGTACTAGGATCGGTTCCCACATATATATGGTATCTAACTTGTATTTGTTGCACATGTCCATAGGATCGGTTCTCAATGACTAAAAACGTGTTGCACATGTTCATATGATCGGTTCCCAATATCTAGAAACTTGCTGCACCTCATACAAGGATCGATTCCCCTATTGTGATCGGTTGCACCTCTTACTAGGATCGGTTCCCCTTTGCCTAGAGTTGGTCATACAAATAACATTAAATCGATCATACCATCTCAGGTGATTACTTAAGATCGGTTTCACTAATAAAAGTCATACCAATACAAAAGTCAGGCCTTGTGAATAGTTTTACCAAGAACATAAACTAGTCATGAGCGGTTATACTAATCACACATATTGGTAGTTCAAAAGATATGCAATGAATAACAATACCAATAAGCCTAGCGATTTCCCTTTCGATTCACAAAACAAGTTCATGAATTTACTTCCTTTAAACGAATGTAAAACATTGTTTCCTAGGATGAAATCTTCACCTCATACCGATACATAATCACAATAGCATTCAAACGATTATGTCGATGTCTTATATAAGAAGTTCAAAAGATAAGCGTTATACTTCGTATTGTATTTCTTAATACTATGTCTAACTAGAGTATAATCATTCATGGCTTCGCAGTTATGTTTTCAATATGCACGACTTGAAAGATACGTTAGGGAATGAAACAGTTCAAGTCAAATATTACTAACCTCAAATGGAAGGATGATGTTGTTGTTGTAGCTCCGTACTTCTTCTCATTCTTCAAGTCTTCACGTAATACTTGTAATGTCTCATATCCTAATACTTTCAAGCTAACCTATACGAAGTTGACTCTAGTACATAATCCAGCGACTCTTTAAATGAGTTTTGATTCACTAAAATATGACAACCAAACTTGACATACCAACGCTTGGTGGGTTCAACCAAGCTATGCTCTAACAACTGCAACTTGGAGAGATATATATTCCTTGGTATATCAACATCATTTTGAATTTATCGTTCGCTTCAATTTTGTAGGAATTTCGTGCAAATATGGAGCAAGGAGTTTTGCTATATGGACCTCCTGGTCGCGGTAAAACTCTAATTGCCAAGGCTATAACAAATGAGGCTAGAAAAAAAAATACACATTATGGTCCCTCCCTCTCCGTACTTCCTTTAATAATTTGTTTTGTTCTAAAATCTAAATTACAAATAGTGCTCTGAGCTTCTGAACAGGTACGTGGGAATGAGTTGACTGCTCGGACATGTTCTCTATGGATTAATTTTTGAAGAAAATCGATTCTATTGGTAAAAGTCGTTGGCATGACCAATTGAAACAAGATATTGATGTCTACGATGAGGTTCATAAACACAACCAGAAGTACACCGATGAGCAACCGTACAACTCGGAAAAGACAAATGATCTTCTGCGATTTATGCGAAATATGATCTCCCATTTTGTCGAGAAATCGGAAGATTTCCAGGTCTGCCCCTGCATCATTCTCATCCTCATGATTATTTTACAAAACTAGAATCTATAAGTTGATTTTGTTGAAATTTAAATTTTAAACTCAACTCGTTTTCTTATTTTCATTTTGAATAAGTCTGTAGCTGCAGTCTTTGTTAGTTCCTATTGATAGGAAGTGCCAATAATTTAGGAGCTTCTGTTTTATTCGCTACTGTCTAGTTACTGACTAGTTTTAGCTTGTATAAATAGGAGTTTCATCCTTGTTTTGTTTGCAACTTAGAACCGAAGATTAAATGAATAAAATTCTTCATATTATTATCTCATCTTTTGTTACTTTCATTTTCTGTTTGTCTTCGAGATATTGCAGGTGCTAATATTTTACATTCGGCATCTAGAGCTAGTGCTCGATCCTCAAAGTTTCCAATGTTTATTGTTTTGCACATTAGGTGTTTGATAAAAGGCTACAATGAAGGAATCAGTACAACCTTAAGTTCCACAGTTTAGTGAGAATAATTATGATCGATGGAGTATCCAGATGAAAGTCTTGTTTGGTTTTCAGGAGATTACGGAGATTGTTGAGTATGGATTCTTCTATGTAGATAATCTGGAAGTTGGTGCAGCTCTTACTCAAGCCCAGAGGGACGATTTGAGAGAGAACGGAAAGAAGGACAAGAAAGCCTTGTACTTCATACACCAAGCCCTTGATGATGCAGTTTTGAACTTTGATTTATTTAGGGTTTATATTATGGGTATTTGTTATTAGGTGCAATCAAAGTTTCAACAACCGTTAGTCAATCAAATCAATAATCGAAAACTAAAATAACAATGTAATTATCTAGTTTCCCACCAACGGTACTTTTAGAGCTTCTTGATCCCACAAAAGTCTTTAAACGAGCGGTCATAAGAGATTTCGCCTAATTAGGTACTTTCCTTTGTGAATAGACGGCTCCACCAGAAACAACACGAATGAAGTATGCTTGGCTCTTAGGATAGTTTGCAAGAAAAACTCAGGTATTTATAGACCAAGGTTGTTTGGACAACAAGGAAATTCCAAAACCTTTGGATTGAGGATTTAAAACATTGGATGGATGAACAGTACGTAGAAAGTTGCTTCTTTGAAACTGGCAAGGTAAACTCTCTCTCTCAGTGTTGTATGATTTACTTCTCTGTCAAATTTATGACATGTTTTGTCCTTCATTTCTATTAATACATATGGTTTGAGGAGTGCATCTGAGGGGTGTGTCTTGTTGTCTCAATTTTGGATTAGTATATCAATTTTAGTTTGGTATCTCAATTTTGCTTCTGTGGTATGCTAGAGCTTGCGACTGCCGAAGTTATAGATTTACTTCGTATTTATAAAAAACCTACGTCATAACTGTGATTCTACATAGAGAAAATTATCCGCCAATCAGGAATCATAGTTTGACTACACTTTGCAGTTCACGTCGATTTGTGGCCAAATTAAATTCTACTGTTGCTGGTTAGTGTTGACTTTTGGTTATGTTGATCTTTGTGCTTTAGTCTCTAGTTTAATGGCATATTTTTTTCTTCCTGCAAACAGGTTGAGAGTGTCTAAGTTATCTGCGACAAGGTTACAAGTCAATCCAAAAGATGTGGGACGATTGAATGTAAGAGTAATTTGGGATTATTGAATGTAAAAGTTGTTGCATCAGCCCCAAGTGGACGACGAGGCTCTTCTGGTTGCATTTCAAAACCTAGATTCAGGGTTTAAGAGGCGGATTTGTTGAATCCGACAAGAGTCGTGATTTATCTAGGAAAATTTTGAAAGAGGACAGTAATAAGACAAAAAAATTGTGATTTTCTCATTTGGAAGATTCTAGGAAAATGTTGAAGGCGGGTGGAAAAAAGATGATATAGACAGGGAGAAAAACCCTAATCCTCGAATAATTTAGAGGAGCGAGATTCGGTGAATACGACTAGTTTAAACCCTAGCCACGTTTTTCCGTTGGACCTACTTGTATGTAAGTCCATGGGACTATGTCCATCCACATCTGTGCTCGTAAGTAGAACTCATCAGAGACAGAAAAAAGACCCTGGCTCGGATTGTTTTAATAACCATTTCTAAACAAAATTAGAGACAAACTAGTTGTGTGCCTGTGTATTGCACGGGATGAATTTGGTAGTCCCTTGTTCACAACTTCGGTTATTTGGTGCCCGTGATATCACCACTTAGAACTACATTGGGAAAATTAGGTGCAGACCCAAAAAAAAATAAATCTCATTGGCAGGCCCAAGATTATTTTTAGTTTCCGTGAAACCCATAATTATATGAAATTTCGAACAATGACTGCATAATGGGTTATGCATCCTAATTTTTCAGGGGTATAATTGGCAACGCAACTTGGATATAACATATCTAAAAAACCGTGCCTTGGAGTTTTACAAATTTTATATCGTTGGAAATCTTTTAAAGAGAGCTACATAACGAGTACAAACAACAATATCAAATTTTTGTTCTTCACGAAAAAATCGGAGGTGATCATCATTTTAAGGAAATTTTTCAAAAACTAACTACATATTCGTTATGCAGCCTCCAAAAAAGATGCATAACACAATATGCATACACCACAAAAGATGCATAATACGTTATGCAACCATATTTTAATTCATACATTTAATAATTTAGTTATGCAACCACTAAAACGATATATACGCCTAAAAACAACATCACAAAAAACAAAAGACGCATAATGGATTATGCAATAATTTTCTCAACTACATAACAAGTTATACATCCATTGTTTTGGTTAATTTCAGTGCTTACAAAAAAAGTTGATGCCTAATGCGTTATGCAACCATATTTTTGGATGCATATCAAGTTATGCATCAATTTTTTTTATTTCAGTGCTTACAAAAAAGTGGTTGCATAATGCTTTATGCATCCATTTTCAGGAGTTATTATTGTAGGTGCATGACAAGTTATGCAGTCTTTGTTTTTGCTAGTTACAATAGTAACAAAAAAGTTGCTGCATAACGTGTTATGCAACCGTTTTCTGGACTGCATAACAAGTTATGCGACAACTTTTGTAGGTTATGCATCCATTTTCACGATTGCATAACATGTTATGCAGATATTATTATAGGTGCATGACAAGTTATGCAGTCTTTTTTTTTTTGTTGGTTTCAATGCTAACAAAAAAGTTGCTGCATAACGTGTTATGCAACCATTTTCTGGACTGCATAACAGGTTATGCAACAACTTTTTTAGAGGCATAACAGGTAATTGTTGCATACTAATACATTCGAGTTCATAGCAGCATCGCAATCCACCATTTTATTTAGATAAGAGAAGAAACATGAACAATGTACCCCACTGACAAAATGATCAAAAAAGGACTTGAAGTACCTTACAATGAAGATAAAAACTCATTCGCATGCATCTTAACCAACCTGTAATGTTAACTACTAACATACATCTAGCTTTTACTGTACCCAAAAGCAAGAGTAATCCTCTAGGTTTACATTTTCAGTAGTTTCTCCTTTGCTATTAGCATTGCTTGAACTATAAATTTTCTCCTGCGAAGAAACAAAAGAGAACAAGAATGATTTATAACAAGATAACTTGCTTGAATTTTTTTGATCCATGTAGCTAGCATAATTTGTATTAGGATTACAATTTGAACCAAAATGTTCTGGTGTGCAATAAAGATTAAGAATTTAAGACCAGTTACTTACCAGAACTTTTCTGTTATGTGTCGTCACTGGTATGTTGCTTCCCTTGTGGCCGAGGAGGACGATTCATGCACAAAAGTTGTATACTAATATGATTTTTCGAACACCTAATAAACAATTGACATACTAGTTGTGGTGAGACACAATCACATTTAAGAACTTAGTCTTTTACTCTTTAGAGTTATAATTACACAACTACGAGAATTCAGTGATTGACACTACTAGGAACCTCAAAAACTCTATTCTGTTTCAGATTTTAATTATATTAGCATAAACAATCAACTCAAACCAGTGTTAAACTTTGACGACACGTTTTGTTGGCAAGCAGGAATACAAAAGCACTAATCTATCCTTCAATAAGGTAGATAGAGGTGAAGGCCTGTAAGGAATCCCATTCCTGGAGGTTTTATCTCACTCATGTCAGTCAAAATGGCCCAATTGAGATTACATTTCACCAAGCATTAGAATGAAAATCCTTTCTTCAGAACTACGGTCCATCAAAGGGATTAGCTCAGTGATTGAATCAGACTACAGTGTCCATGTGACTGAATTAGACTACAAAAGATTAACAGAAATCCCCTTTCTTTGAAGACCCGTTCTCAGTTTCTCACATGCCATGTCCCAAATCGTGCAACATTGCAACCCAGCTGCACTAATCAAACCAATCCAATCTCCAAATTACTACATAATAGGGTTTCACAAATCCAATTCTAACAAGATACGAGCAGAACAAATTCATACTAACCCTAACAATGTATATTTCTTTAGATTCAAAAGATTTAAAGACTGAATCGTATATCTAGGGTTTACAAAATACGAAGATGTTGAGATTTACCTGTAAATTGAAGCTCCAATGAAGAACTGAGACGAAAGCAGAGAGAAATAAGATCGGACTCATTTTTTTTTCTTATAAACCGAGATTTGGTTTATGTAGATACGAATTGGAGAAGAAGAAGAAAAAAAAAGACCGAAACATAATTTTATAAACTATGGGTTTGGGGGATATTTTTTCATAGAAAATGGGTGCGCGCCTGAGTTTTTCTGGGTGTGGGTTTCACAATGGAAAAAATATGAAAAATGGGTTTGGCTGTAGTTTTCACAACTGAATTTCCTTAAGTTTGTTACTGGTCCGACAATGTCCACTAAGACCTGGGCTTTGCAGTATGTAATGAATGACATCCACATAGAAGTGAATTTTCTTAAACTTGTCACCGGTTCGTCAATGTCACTAAGATCTAAGCAACTTTGTGACATTTGTTTGTTAGAATTCGCTCCCCTTGTGTACGCATTACATACAACCTACATATATTCCGAAACAGTACATTAACAAACGGAGACATGTTTTTTCTTGAGCTATATATCATTTTCCAAAACTAAATAAAGAATCAAGAGAGAATCCAAACTTGGAACAATATCTCTTACCTATCAAAATTTTTTAATTTTGTTAGAGGGAGACAAAAAGAGATTTGAGGAGAGAGCAAAAATCATGACCTACCCACTAACCAGGATCGGTTCAATATATATTAACGAGTTGGACAAAATTACCCTTTCTAACAACATGACACTTTCACATGCTTATCGAGCCACCGTCAAATTAACCTAATTTCCTACCCGTATTTTCTTCTTTCTAACTCTAATCGCCATTATCAAACTTCCATTCCATTAATGGAAGCAAATTTTGATCTTGCCATTGCAATCACAAAAATGTAAATTTATGGCCGTGCATATATAGAAGAAAAAAAAAACCATATTAGTCTACGCAGACGACCTTGCCATAGCAATCATAAAAATGATAAATTTATGACTGTGCATACATAGAAGAAAACAAATCTACATTAGTCAACGTAGATAAATGAATAAACTATTGTGAGATTATGTCTATAAACTTCGACGGAAATGCACTACCATCGGAAAAGAACATGCTTATCACATCGCGGATATTGATTCTCTTTTGATTCTTTTGAATGGTAACTGTAATAAACAATAGTTAGATTCTCATTAGCTATAAGATTTTTCATAGAAAAAAATAAAGATAAATTTTCATGAGCTATTGCATTACCTCTCCGTGAATCAACACCTATCTAAACTTAGCTTTTTCATATAATTTAGAATATTGTTATGGTGGTAAGGGTTAGGTGAAGACGATGAGAGAGTTAGGGTTCAATTTGATACGTGTATGAAAATTGTGTGTGATCAATGAGGGTGATTTTTTCCAACTCTACAAATATATCAAAACGGTCCTAGTTAGTGAGCTAACTACGATTTTTGCTCTCCTCGGATCTCTTTTTGCTCTCCCTCTGACAAAAATCAATTTTTTTACCCAATTACAAAAGTTACCTCTCACGTCAGTGTTGAGCCAAAAGAAAACCAAGAAATAATTAAATGAATAAATTCAAGATCTCTATGGGTTTTTTTTACCGTACATATTTAACTTTAACCAATTTCAATCTTAAGAAAAATATGGGATAACTATTTTTATCCTGTATTAATAAATTCAGATCTCATCATAATTTGTGTAAAAAAAGAAGAAGATAATGAGCAAAACCTAAACCATTTGATTAACATTCATAACAGGAATACTACATGTTCAACACAATTGGTAATCCCCTCAACTTTTCTTCTACTATCAAAGCAGTTATAAGCGCATTTGAAGTACCCTTGCTAGTGCAATATCCATAATTGAATTCTTTAACAAACCTCATGAAAATCAACATCAAGTTCTTTAAACCTTACTTCAACTACATCCCCTCAATTTTTTTCATCTGGTGGTGGTTCACTTAAATAGTAGAAAAACAACCTACCTGTACGACTATCATTGTTAATTCCATAGTCTTTGTACCACATCATATTCATCCTAATTTCAACGAAAAAAGAAACACAACATCAACATTACAATACCAATGCAATTATACAGAAATGCATGCAATTATATCTTCATCTTATATATAAAAATGGCAAGTTATATCTGCATGTACTATGATAAGCATGTAAGTGGTACATTTTATACGCATATTTATATTAGTTAGGACTTGATATTTTGGCTCACAACACTATTTTAGTGCTTTTGTAGAAAATACGAGTGAATTCATCCGGGGAATAAACTCCTAAGTTGCAGCTTAAATGGCGTTTGCAGCAAAGCACCACTAGTAACTTACGGCATCGGTGGAAGAGTGGCTGGGCTGACTTTTAATATTGCATCAGTTCTTATAATTAGTGGCCCATCTCCTACCACATAACTTTGTGGCATACTATGTTCATCACGAAAACAAGAAATGGGGACCTGAGCAAAACTGGTGTTTATGAATTCTGCCGTCTTCTTCTACCTTGTCTCCGGTTATCTCTTCGCCGACAGTGTCTAAATTCTTGGTCCAAAACAACAACAACACCATGAGATGGTTCGAGCAGCTCAGGCAATGCCAGAAATCAGTAAGGAGTGGAGATGGATTTATTTACAAGGCGATGGATGGGCGAGATTATGAGCTTGCTTTGAGTTGGAAGGGGAGTAAATGGAGACATCTGTTTGTATACTGAGCAACAAGTGGTGTTCATCTACAGAACACGATTTAGAGTAGCAATTGTGATTGGTGCTCGAGTTCAATTCCGAGACACACTGCTACAGGAACTCGAATTGGAGGAAGATAAGAATTTTTGGAAGTATTGGGGATCGTGCATGCTGGTTTGGGTTCAGTTTTGATTCACTTTGTATGCCGGGAAAAACAGTGTTGAGAGGCTGCTTTTGTCGTCGATTCAATGGACGGATGGCTGAGGTTTTAAATGTGTTATAGTTTGGATAGGATGAGGATGTTTGCATGTGTATGAATCTCGAAATGGCAGGTCAAACGAGATACAAGAGGTGCCTCATATAACCAGCTGAAGGCTGCCTCTGCCTGCACTCAAACTGCGCTGCAATTGCTCGCAGTATTGCTTGCGAAGTAAAGAGAGGAACATGAAGTGGTGTTGGTTGGATGTTATACAGCATGGATTAAAATTGGGTTGATTTGAGAGCTTGGACGTGACTGAGATGATTTATATGAACTGTTGATGATGCTGGCAGAGATGAAACCATGGTGCGAGATTGGGATTCACGAGTGTGTTAGCTTTCTGGTTCATGCCGTGAACTTTGGTCTCAACTCAATTGAGAAATGAATAAGTGTTGAAAATAAGATGGAATCAGCTCCATGGAAATTCAGATGAAGGTGTTGTAAGGCCTGAGAATAGATGGCCAGTACTGACGTTTGCCTCTGGGAAGGAGTTGGTTGTTGGTCGAGCTAGTTGCAATCGGTGGAGACGATCAGGGAGTAGAGAAGTAATACTGTGGGGCTGTGTTTGAATGAAATAGGTGATTGCTGATAGTCAAGAATCGTTAACAGATATGCAGACATATTGGAGATGGTCCTGATGTTGGCTGGCTTATGGGACTTGATCGCAGTTAAGAAGATAGACAGGAAGTGGAGATGTTCATGCTGAGAAATGGAAGAAAAATGGCAGTATTGAGAGCATTACCGACTGTCACTGCTACTCGGAGATAAATAGCAGCAGCGAAGTGGTCTTGTTGTTATTGCAGGCACTGGTGGTCGTTCTATGTCTCTACACCGACAACAACAACAACAATGGATCCGGAGCTAGTGGAGTTATATGGTGGCTGGATGTTTTATATGGGGATTCAAACAGCAAAGTGTTTTGAGTTGAATTCGTGCTGGTGGTAGTATTTCAGAGAATGGAAACTGTACTGGAGTGGGATTATTTATGGACTGAACGGTGAGAAGATGAGTTGCTGCAGTCAGTGGCGGTGATGGCTAGATTGGCGGTCAGAAGCTATGAAGTTGGTGCTATGCGAGTCTGAGAAGTATTGGAAGACCGAATACCTGAATTTGGAAATGGGAGCTAGCAATGGACCGGAACTGACTGGGCTTTGGTGGTTGCTATTATCCAACAGAAGAGTGTTGGGTCTATTCGAGAAGCAAGACCTATATATCGATGTGAACAGAAAAGAGAAAATGAGGCCGTTTTGGAGAGTTCTCTGGCCGGAAACGAAGACAGCCGCAACTGCTATTATTGGAGGAGGAGAATACAAGAGAATAGGAAGACGACTTAGCACCGGGTGACGACGGTGACAGCGTTTGCTTTTTCTTTCTCTTGTCAATTTATTTTTATGGGTTTTGAGAAACCCACAACCATGTTCTGATTCCATTGTAGCTAGGGTTTTAGGAGGAAACCAATTTTGATTGCTTAGACCCAATTTTAGTTCTCCATAATAATGATTCAAATGTTTAGTAATTTATCCTCAATATTTGCTTGATTAATTATTGCATAAATAGTTGAATTGATCACATATGCTTTCCGCTTGATACATCGTGCTTGGATTATTTTCTTTGACGGTGTATGCTTATAAATTGATATGTGATTCTTTACGACTATATAATGGTTAGATAGCTTCGTTGGTTGTTTATGCTTTTAGATTGATATGCCATGCTTAGTAATGTTTGATGGGATATACTTTTGGATTGATAAATAATTCTTTGGAACTGTCTACTTAGAAGCGAGGAAAGTTATATCGGTGAAACATAATTTTGGATTTTAATATATTATCTTCCGAGAATGTGGTTGATTCTAATAATTGTCTTGAGTTATACCGGAGATTGATTTTAGAATTATAATGAGTCATGGATGATTAAATTGGTAGAATCCGAAAAACCCTGGTTACCAACTCTCTCGTTGCAACTAGTTTATTTAGTTTATTTTTCTGTTATTATTCTTTCAAAAATCCAAAAACATCATCTCTGGTTATTCGATTGAGAATATTGGTTACAGTATTTCCACCGCTCCCTGTGAGTTCGACCCGTACTTACCTCTGTCTACTAGTTAGGCACCGTGCGATTACGGTTATTTATATAGGGTTTCCCCAAATCCTATCATACTACTACCCATGCAGTTATACAGAGGTAAATTGGTAGGTCTCCAAAAATCATTATATGGAAGTAGTTAAGTTTCAAATGAACCATAATACACATGACCGTAAATCTACAGTGACTTGTTTTCCTTTCTTTAGTCAGCCTAATTTACTATGCAAGGGTGGTTAGACTGCACAAATGAATATATTAATGAGGATTGGCTAGTTTATACTACTTCGATACGAAATATGTTTCTGTGTTTAACTACTGGCAGCATAATTTACAAAAACATATGTACAAAAAAAAAAAAAAAAAAAAAAAAAAGGAAAATATCTTGTAAGATGCACGTGATAAATGAGTGGTGCACAAAGAAAGCATTCACTTTTTTATATATATACAGAAAGAAAGCGTATAGGTTCAAACACATATATATTTACAGCATATGTTCAGCCTCAGCAGTCAGCAACATCATTTATGAAGGTAAGTAGTTAACACTCTTATCACCCGTTGTTAGTATTGCACCCTCACATATTACAAATCGACTATTCAAGTGAAGTGACAGTTAAATTATTGGATTTGTTCCATAATTAGATAGATAAACCAGGTGTGCTTAGCCTTATAATACATAATAAACATATATTGGAGTATGGAGAAGGTGTAAGAAGAGTTTGCATACCTCATGAAAGTAAGGTTTAAACAACTGCCTCACTTTGACCATGAATTCTAAAGATTTTTCATCCGACCAAAAGGTTGGATGAGTAAGCAAAGTTCTAGGGTTGGAATTAACTTCAGCTTCGGTTTTATACTTTCAGTTAGACAATGTTTCCAAAAATCTTTCTGGACGATGAAGAATGGTCTGAAAAACATTATTTAAATTGAATTATATATTGATGGTTGATGCAAACTAGCTACTGAAATTTCAGGCATCCCAAATTTGAATCCAGTTACCATAAAATTTCTTAATGCGGATCAGGATTTTGATGAGGAAGCATACGTTGAAAATCAACATGCATGAAAATAACAATAAACATGGAAAACTGTAACTTACAATATCTTCTTTGTCACGTTGAACCAGAGGTCCCTAGCCTCAGGAGACATTCCGCTAACTCCATGTTGATTACCGAATAACTCCAATATCAAATCGCCTAGGCATAATGGTAATCTGGAATATACACAAAAAGTATTCTAGGTGATTCAGATGGAGTTATTTCACATTCCTACCTGGATGATGCTAATGGGACCTTTAGAGTCAAATCAGCCTACAAGGTTGTCTTGAATGAGTGTCTAGAGGCTAAGCCAACTAAGAAGAAATGGAAAAAAATTCTTGAAGTGTAGCCTACCCCTAGAATCCAGCATTTTATATGAACATAGATGTTTGCCTACTAAGAGCTTCTCCAATGGTCATGTGGTCAGTTTCACATGTGGCATTGTGGGAAGATATCCTCTATCATACATGGCAACCAATTTTCCTAAAATTATGGAATAGAAAATTTTCTTCTCTAATCCACCTATATTGTGTTTCTCTTTTTTGGTGAACTGTCCTCTTTATTAACGTAAATTCAAGTTACCAAAAATATTAATCCCTTCTTGTTTCTTTCTATCATTCGTTCCTTATTTTCATTGTGATTTTTTTTCTTTCTTTCCATGCAGTCGTATCATTGTTGATATGTAATATGAACCCTAAAAACAAATTTGATGATAATCCCTAAACCGTCGATGATGATCATAACAGAAACAATAGCATGCTAACATTGTTACATTAATCCTATCTTCAAAAAGAAAGAAAAAAGATTAAAGAAAAGTTTTATCTTGATAAAAGGAATAACAAAAAATACAAGAACGGCAGATGATGCATTGATCTTATATGATTGTTTCAATGGTTGTGTGCACAAAAAAAAAAAAGGTTTCAGTTAAATATATTTAATCGAAAATATTAATTTGCAGTTAAAAATTGTTTTTATTAATAAAAAAAAATGACTAGGATGGGTAGACATCCTCTATGTGAACCTCTAAAACAAAAGGCTCACCAAGAAGATGTCTAGCCAAATCCATACCATGTCATCTACCAATTAATTTAGGAGGTTAGGGTTAGAAAAAGTTTTTAGGAAAATTTGATGTGTATCCTACGTGGATAAAGATTTTTTCCCTCGTACACAAGCCATTGGAGAAGCTCTAAAGACAGACTGTCAAGCTTCTCTCAGCATCCAATTCATATGTGGATAATCCTCAACACATTTTTGTTGAATGTGCAGTAGCTATGAAAATATAGGGTTCTGTCAATCCAACCATTTCAGCACAATTACTTAATTTCAACCTTCACTAATGGTTCTGTGCTATGTTTAGTAGTAGTAATCCTAATTTTCAGGTGGACACTTATGTTATGCTAACTGTTTGGTTTGTTGTCTGGTATACATATATGGAAGGAAAGATGTGCCAAACTGTTTGGCAAGGTGCAGGTCAATGAAGGTGTTGTTTCAAGACAGATTGCTTCTCAGTTATCTAACTGGATAACAAGCACGCGTCACATGAACTCCAGGCATAACGAATCATATCTAGAGGTATACACAATGGAGTGTGATAAAGCTTTGTTGCAGGCAGTGATGTGATCCAATGCATTTAAATGGGCTATAATTAATGATGCTACTAGCATTCTTAGTACTTTTGAATTTTGGTCATAGAGTCAGTTTCCAAGTATGCTAGAATAGGGGCACCAAATTTCAATTGGTTTGATAATTGTCCAATTTCTAACTAATCCCAATTTTTATCAATAATATAACATTTTTTCCTATTAAAAAAAAAGATGTTTACTATTTTTCTAGGGCTGAAGAAGTCCCTTTAACCCCTGTGAGCTTTGCTTTCAACTTTTCTCCAATTACGCAAACAATAATGTTCTTTGTGGTAAGATCACCGTGGGTATGTTTAAGTTTACCACACACCCGATCAGCACATCTTAAGACTTATAGGCCAAGACAAATAAAGTTCCCACATTGAACGGTGAGAGTTTTGGTGAGGACACTTGGCAACGTATGATTAAAAAAGTACAAACTCAAAAGGGAAACTTAACTTACCATGTTTGAAATTTTATTGAAGTCCAAATTAAATTAGGAAGTCGAGTACTTACCATATTAAAACTCTTTTTTCCAAATTAATTCATAGAGACATGAATAAAAAAACACATTTCACACAAAAGGAAAAAATAAAAGGAAAAAACAAATAAATTCCACACATAATTCTTATCTTTTCTACACCTATTTAATATATTCGCCCCCGCCACGGCAAATCAAAAATGCATCGCCATCAGGTGAGACGAAGCCCTGCGTACACCAAATAAAAAATGCATAGTCACGGGGAGGGGGAATCCCCGCGCACACCAAATTAAAAGAAAAAAATGCTCGGCGGCGCGTAGCATGGGCACAAATCTAGCCCTTTTATTGAATCCTTATGGGGGAAAATAACAAAAATAAATAAATAAACCAGATGACAGAATTCTTAAAAAGTTTTGAAAACAAAAGAAAAAATACCTTAGAAGGATAACATCAGTTGGTGCTTTCCGATTAGCAGGAGTACCGTACATGGGAGTCTCCTTAAGAGCAATTTTTTCTTCTGAAGTCAAGTTTGCATCATCAATGCTATATTTGTTATTCTTGTATAAGATAAATTCGTCCAATCGCATATGATTCATAAATGTTATAACCATATGCAGTTGCTTCAAGTCTAAGAAGATTCTTCGAAGGAACTGCTCTCTTCACCACATCTCTACTCTCCTTTACGATGATCACTCGACGATCCAAGTAAGGTCCACTCCAAATGTTGGGTCCTTTATCCTCACCAAAAGTAATTTTTCAATTGATATCTAGAGAAGTTCCTGTTAAACTCATGATTCGTGGAGGACTTGGGAAAAAGAAAAGATCAAGAGTGAGAGGAAACTTGCTTAGGGTTTTGCTTCGGAAGGGTATAGTTTAATCGAGACATTGTATACAATTTTATTTCATTGTATATATATATACTAGTCCTTAACCCGTGCCGTTAAGGCAAGGGCCTTGATGTTGGTTCATCTGTAGTATCGTATAAATTGTGTAACGAAAACTTATCAACCCCTTCTAATGCCAACACCTTCTGTATTTCTCCCAAACTTATCAAATGTTTTGTATTTTAAATATATGTTAGTGGTCTGATGTATGTTAAATATGATTTTGTCTAAGAAATCGTAGGAATTTTCTCTATATTATTTTTCTTTTCATTTACTAGGTAAACAACTAAGGTGTCTATTCGCCTTTAATATTTGTTAACACAATCCATTAAATCCAAAATTTCTTTTTACAATTATATGTGCGGACCTCATATCGAATTCCCAAAAATATATATTACAAAGAAAGTTTGTTGTATTTCTGGCATAATATTCGAAATGTGTTGCATCCTCATTATTTGCCGCATCGGATTCTTGATCTTCAATCTTCGTGAAGATATATCCAACCCATACCGTGGAATATGAACACTTATGCCATTTAGCATCGATAATATCAATTCTAAAAAATAAATAAAAGAAAGTTGGACTTGATCCTAATCGAAGATATCATAGTGATGCACAACCCCACCAAATTAATATGGATGTTTGTAACATCGTATGTCATCATCCCCCAATGGAATTTGAACCTAATAACACAAAAGGAAAATATGGCTAGTGTCATCAAAATATCCTAAAAATTATTTAAAAAAAAACTTTAACGACATTTATTCAGAAATATTATTTTCGATATTTTTTTAGAGAACTCACAACACCTTCTGCCCTGCAAACACTCTTTTTTATTTTGAAATGGCCTTCAAGAGATTTGATGCTCAATTTTGGTTACCAATAAGCCGTTTATATAGTTGCAGCTTGTAAAGTCGTTTTAATCTTGACTACGCGATTAACATCCTAAATTAAGAAAATTTGTTACACCCCCGTGTTTATTTGGTCTCCCAATATATTCTGGATAAACTCAGCTTCAAATTCTTCCAACTACCGGCCATTAAATCTTATTTGCATACCAACACCCCTTTTTCTTCATTTAACACAAATCTATGAACCCTAACTCCAATTTCATCAGCAACATCAGCTTCAGTAAAATCATCTCAATCTCTAACAGACATTGGGGCTAAAACTCAAACCGAGTAAAACCCATCTTCAGTTCTGAAAAGATGAGGGTACCCAATTACGCCACAATCTTTAAAATAACCACCTTTAAGTCCTCTTACCGAAAGTGATTGTCTATGGACAAAGTCGATACAATACGACAAAACGGTATTCACACTTTGTGTGATTGTCTATGGATACGAGATCGAGACAATACAACAATCAAAGTGTGATTACTTGATAATAGGTTCGGACTTAACCAAACTCTATAGGATCACTATCAAGTAAAGCAGAGTTAACGTTTGTGTAATTTACTTTAAATTATAATAACAACAATTATAATTGTGGAAAGGAAAAGTAAATGACACAGCAAGATTTTGCTAACGAGGAAACCGCAAATGCAGAAAAACCCCGGGACCTAGTCCAGAATTGAATACTCTCATAATTAAGACGCTATATAAAATATAAACCAACTTCTTGAGACCAAGCAACTAACCCTAGTTCACTTAGTTTCTTCAGTATCCCTGCGCTTCCGACATTCAATAAGTGCACGCACTGGAACAATTCCTTTGGATCGTATTCCAAACGAAACAACAAATCTGTTTGGTAACAACTCTATTGATTCTTTCCAAATAAAGATATCTCAAGTCATATGCAAAGGCTCTTCCGTTTAAACTAATAAACTCCTTTGCCTGGTTAGATCAATCCAATCTCTATTATCTAAGTAATAAGATTCGGGTTTGTAACAATCAAAATAGAACTCAAGATAACTATTAGGTGTTACCGATCTCACGCAACTAATCAATCGAATAAATCCGATTTTAGTTGGATCCCAGACGATCAAGGTTTGTGCTACACAAAGATATGCGAAACCAATAAGAAATCTTCTTTGTTTTCAAATCTTATTTAATCTTCAATTAAACCTACACAACACCACTTGAATCTCTTGTGATCAATCATGCACAGAACGGAGTCTGTTAACAATGGACTATCACAAGATGTCTTTAGATCTACAAACAGTTCTAAAGATCCCGTCGACACTTCGATCTAGTTTGAGTGAATCTTATATCAGAAGAGAAGATTATCAAGAATAAACAAACTAGGTGCAATCAAAGTTCAACAACCGTTAGTCAATCAAATCAATCGAAAACTAATAAACTGCAATTATCTAGTTTCCCACCAACGGTACTCATAGAGCTTCTTGATCCCACAGAAGTCTTTAAACGAGCGGTCGTAAGAGATTTCGCCTAATTAGGGTAATTTCTTCTCCGGATAGACGGCTCCACCAGAAACAACAAAAAGATGAATTTTGCCTTGCTCTTACGATAGTTTGTTAGAAACGCAAACTTAGATATTTATAGACCAAGGATGTTTGGACACCAAGGAATTTCCAAAACCGAAAGTATTCTCAAGATATGCAATAAATGCCCATTCGGTTTTCATAATTCTAGAAATGCTTTGTCCAATATTTCCGAAATCTCTCAATAGAATATATCCAATTAGTAAATGCACATTACTAATTTTTATTCTCTAGAGATATGCATTTAATTGCTGGTAATTAAAGCATATAAAACTAACAGCCTTAATTAAAAGATTCTTAATTTATTTCGGACCGAGAACTCCTTGGGTAATTAAGGAATATCTTTGAACAATAAAAGATAAGAGTTATTGTTCGTGTTCAAAGTATGTTGACATCTTTTCTTTTTAAATCATTTTTCATATTTACAATCTTGGAATCGATTATACCACACTTCCAAACAAGTTTAGAATTGGTTCATATGTATTCCAAGACAACTATGTGATTGATCAAATATCAAATCACATTCATGGGTTCAATCGGTTCTACCAATCACTAGGATCGGTTATACCTTAATAAGGAACACTTGTGATCGGTCACACAAGTTACTAGGACCGGTTACATCAGTTACCAGGATCCGTTACAGTCGAACCTCGATAAATGAATGCTCTCGGGACCAAGAAAAAATATTCGTTTAGCGGGGTTATTTATTTATCGATAAATGAATATTTTATTCATTTATCGATAAACGAATATTTATTCATCTAGACAATATTTTCTTAATTAAGAAGTTAAATTGTATATGAGAAAATGTACAAGTATACCTAGGAAATATTGGTCAAAATTCTTATCTATAATTCAATTAACATTCATTTTCTTTTGAATTAACTGGTGTCATTTCTAATTTACGTCATAGAAATGTGATGGACGTCGAACATCTTTTGAACTATCCTAACGAGAATGATGCAGTTGTGGAGTCTCCAATAGACGAAGACATTATTGAGTCAGTAATGAATAATGAGAATGATCCTGAACCAGATGATGGTAGCGTCGTACCAAATGTGTCATCTAAAGATGCTTTTCAAGCGATTGTCACTTTAAAAAATTACTTGCTACAACACGAGCAAAATATTCCAGAAATTATGCAAGCATTGCATAAAATTAAGGATACGGTGCATTTTGGTTTAGGTGGAAGAAAAAGACAATCAACCATAGATGAATTTTTTTGAGTTTATTCTTACATATATTTTTATTTAAATTTTTTCAGATTATGTATTTTGGTTTATTTTTATATATTTTTTATATATAATTCAGTGATTATTCGTTTATATTTCTATAGGGCCTTTAAGGATCCAATTTTTTTTTATTCATTAATGCATTAAGCGAGGTTATTTATTTATCACCTTGGCCCAAGTCGGGACCGTAAAAAATTATTCATTTGGCGAGGTTATTCATTTATCGAACATTCATTTATCGAGGTTCGATTGTACGTCAATTACTAGGACCGGTTACCATATTCTCATGGTATTGCTTGTGATCGGTCACACCAGTCACTAGGATCGGTTACACCAATTACCAAGATCGGTTACACCAATTACAAGGATCGATTACAGAATTCTTTTGTGATCAGTCACACCAATTACTAGGATCGGTCACACCAATTACAAATATCGATCATACCATCTCATGTGATTACTTAGGATCGGTTACACTAATTAATCAAAACTAGTCATACCAAATCATAAGTCATGCATTGTGATTAGTTATACCAAGATACATAACAAGTTACGATCGGTTCTACCATCTCACACATATTGGTAATCCAAAGATATGCAATGAATAACAATACCAATAAGCCTAGCGATTTCCTTTTCGATTCGTAAAACAAGTTCATGAATGTACTTCCTTTAAACAAATGTAAAACATTGTTTCCTAGGATGAAATCTTCACATTTACCCATACACATAATCACAATAGCATTCATAAGATTATGTCAATGTCATATCTACGAAGTTCAAAAGATAAGCATTATACTTTGTAGTCTAATTCCTTAATGCTATGATCATATGATCATGTCTCACTACTAGAGTAAAATATTCATTCATAGCTTCGCAATTATGTTTTCAATATAGCACGACTTGAAAGTTACGTTAGGAATAAAACAGTTCAAGTCAATATTACTAACCTCAAGAGGAAGGATGATGTCGTCATTGTAGCTTATTACTTCTTCACGTTCTTCGGGTATTCAAGTAATACTTGTATGTCTCATATTCCTAGACTTTCTAGTCTAACCTATACGAAGTTGTCTCTAGAACATAATCAAGCGACTCTTAGATGAGTTTTGATTCACTAAAATATGACAACCAAACTTGACATACCAACGCTTGGTGGGTTCAACCAAGATATGCTCTAACAAATTTCATGAATCTCTTCCTGCTTAAACCCTAATTTCTTTAACAACAGAGAACCCTAATTCTTGATTTTCAACCAAAACAACCTGATTCGGCACGTTCTCCATCTTATCGCCATATAATCACCACCTGAAACATAATCCAAATCTTCTTATCTAATTGACAGAACCCTAAATCACTAATTTCTGCAGGAACAGATCATCTCTTCATCGATTTCTATCTCAAATCTTCTTCATTTTCTTGTTTTCTACATCCTTCTGTCAAGCATCAGAATGATTCAGCCGCATCGTCTGGTGCCGCCATTGTCCATACCAAGAAGGCAAAATAAAATCTAATGATAAGAGAATTGAACACAGAGTACAAAGTTCACCAAAGAGGATGAACTCCATTTCTCTAAGAATGACCGGCACATGATAGTTCACAAAACAGCATGAACTCTTGCTAGAGACCAAACACAGAGTACATAGTTCATAAAAGACGATGAACTCCATCCCCATAAGTACGACTAGCACATGATAGTTCACAAAACAGCATGAACTACTGCTAGAGAACAACCATAAAGTACAGAGTTCATCAAAAAGGATGAACTCCGTTTCCATAAGAACGACCGGCACATGATAGTTCACAAAACATCATGAACTCCTGCTAGAGAACAAACATAGAGTACAGAGTTCACCAAAAATGATGAACTTCATCTCCCTAAGAACGACTAGTACATGATAGTTCACAAAACAGCATGAACTCCTGTCAGAGAACAAACACTGAGTACATAGTTCACCAAAGACGATGAACTTGATCTCCCTAAGAACGACTGACACATGATAGTTCACAAAACAGCATGCACTCCTTCTAGAGAACAAACACATAGTACATAGTTCATTAAAGACGATGAACTTCATTTCCTTAAGAACGACTAGCACGTGATAGCTCACAAAACAGCATGAAATCTTTCCAGGGAACAAACACAGAGTACAGAGTTCACCAAAGACGATGAACTTCGTTTCCCTAAGTACGACTGACACATGATAGTTCACAAAAAAGCATGAACTCCTTTCAGGGAATAAACACATAGTACAGAGCTCACCAAGGAGGATGAACTCCATGAAAAACAAAGATGAAACACGATAAACATGCATTTGAAGATCAAAATAAACTTTCAAGAACTAGATCTGAGATTAGGTTATGGTTATTTTTTGCATTGTACCTTCAATCTCTTGCTCAGATTCTTCTTGAACATTCGATTTCTCTTGAACTACAACTATCTGCTTGTTTTTATCTGCTCTTGATTGTGAACTCATCTTTGATTTCGCCATTTTTAGAGTTTCTGTGAAAGTTTTCTGGTGGGTACCAAAGTTTTCTATTGATTGTTTTGATGAAATTGATTATTTGTTTGTCGATTAGTGTTGTTTATGATGGTAAATAAAGGTTTTAATTAGTTGATTAAAGAGAATTGATTAATTGACTGAGCATATTCAGATTTTTTTCTTTTTGAATCTGAAATGGAACAGAAGACTTTTGCAGAGAAGAGAGAGAGAAAATGGAAGGTATAAGGTTTTTACATTTTCAGCGGTAACAGTTAAGGAAGGATATTACGGTCAATCTAACACTTATAAATAATTATGGACCAAACAGAAACGTTATTTTTCAGTAGACCAAACTGTTGTGTTCCCGGATATAAATGGACCAAACGACATTGTGTAATTCTGGTGTAACATGATCTTCGGGTCAGGTTCCTGACACATTTTCGCAAGCTATTTTTTTCATTTTTTTTTATGACAGAAGGAATATTCAATTAAAGAAGGGTGTCACAAAGAGTGAGACCACCAAAATACAAAAACAGGCCCAAATAAAAGAAAACTTTACAGACTCAGGATGACAGCATCCCAGTTGCAAATCAAAGTTCCAAGAGCATAATTTCCAAAAAAAAAAAACTATTTGCTACCAAGCTAATTAAAAAGAGTACATTTGACAGAATCTGCTTAATTGTTCTCTTCTTATCTAGAAAAACATCTACCATTTCCAACCCTCCACGAATTCTACTGGATAGCAAATGGGAGCAATACATAGATTGTGTCTTCCTCTTTTTACTTTTGCTGCAGCTCCATTCTAGCAAAGTAGCTTTCATATTTTTTCCGAAGGCCCAAGAATAACCAAAACTCTTAAAGAATTAATTTCGGACTTGGCTAGATATGAAACAATGCAAAAATAAGTGACTATTATACTTAATTAACTGCATTCTGTCTGAATAAGCAGTTAGCATTCTTCCCTTTACCTGCTCTCAATAAGAAATCCAAAGTTGGAACCCTTTATAGCACAAAGTCCACACCAAGAAAGAGACCTTTAAGGGAACCTTTGATTTCCAAAGTTGAGCATGGGGAAACCTCAAGAAACATTCACAATCATAAATAGATTAAGCAGCAACCACAGAGAAGTCTGTACCAGATCCCCCACTTCTGCAATTTTTTCCAGAAATTGACAAGTTTGGAATACCAATAAGTTGAATAAGCTGCATGGGATCATATTGCTCATGTGTCTGTTAAGCATCCAATTTGTTCTCTTTTTGTTGATCTTCATACTAGTCACCCTGATCCCAAGACATTTAAAGGTGCTTCTAAAGATCCCAAATGGTTAACTTCTATAAGAGATGAGAAAGTTTCTTTGAATAATAATGGCATATTGGATCTTGTTCAACCTACACCTGACATGAATATATTAGTTTGTAAATGGGTCTACAAAGTTAAATTGAAAGCAGATAGCAGTGTGGCTAGATATAAATCTAGTTGCTAAAGGCTTTAATCAGCTAGATGGTATTGATTATACGGAAACCTTTAGTCCTGTAGTTAAGTCTACTAAAATAAGAATAGTACTTACTTTGGCTATTACTTCAAATTGGCACATCAAGCAGTTGGACATGTCAAATGCTTTTCTTCATGTGGATTTAAATGAAAATGTCTACATGCAACAACCTCCATGTTTTGTTGATCTAAATTTTCCAAATCATTTTTGTCACCCAAAGAAAAGTCTTTATGGCTTAAAACATGCACCAAGATAATGGTTTGCAAAATTCAGTGCTTTTCTGCTATTTGTTGGCTTTATCAAATCTGTGAATGATCATTTTATGGTTATTTTACATTCTGCTTTAGACATCTTGGTCTTACTGCTTTATGTTGATGATATTATCGTAACTGGTAGTTCTGAATATTTGATGGATAACTTGGTTGCTTCTCTCAAGTCTGAATTTGCTATGGAGGATTTAGGAAATTTAAGTTATTTTATGGGTAAGGCTGTCATATATTCTGATTTTTCGGTTTTATCACAAAAGAAGTATACTTTGGAGCTTTTAGAAAGGGAAAATATGTTAGACTGCAAGTCTAGTGATACACGAGTTACTAAGACACATGGGGCCTCTATTCATGATTGTACCTTATTGAATGACCCACTGGAGTTTAGAACTATTGTAGATATTAGGCCTAACATTTGTTTTGTGGTCAATTATGTCAGTCAATTCATGCATGCTCCTACAGATTGTCATCTTCTTCTAGTTAAAAGGATTCTAAGGTATTTAAAAGGTACCATTGGACAAGGTCTGACAATTCATGTTGGACTTATCTTTACTCAAAGCCTATACTGATTCTAATTGGGATGGTTTCCCTAACATTATAAGGTTTACTAGTGGCTATGCTATCTTTTTAAGGTTCCTACTTGGTATCTTGGTCCTCTAAAAATCAGCCAACTTTTTATAAGCATTTTTCGAGGCTGGGTATAAGGATTTATCTGTAGCTGTTGCTGAGTTACAATGGGTTTCATATATGCTGAAGGATATGATCATATTTAATTTCCTGTTCTGTTATGTTGTGACAACACTATTGCCATTGCTTTATATGCTAACCCATTATTTCATGCCATGACAAAATATATAAAGATTGAATTACATGTTGTCAGGGAGCTGGTGGAGTCTGGATTTATTCTTGTTTCTCATGTCTGCAATAAAGAGCAGATAACTGACTTGTTTACTAAAGGCATGTAGTTTCCTACTTACTCCAGATTGCTTCATCAGCTGCTGGGTGTTTCTGTTACTTCGTGTTTTTCCTTTTGGGAGAGAGTTTTTTCTTTATGTTGTTTTGCACATTGTTTCCTACTTGCAGGGGTGTTGCTTCTTATTGTCTTTGTTTTTCAAACTTCACAGTCTACCTGTATCAGTTTGCAGGGTTGTGTTAGAAATAATGTTGTCAGTCAAAGTTAATCATGTTTGACTTGACTTGACTTAGTCGTCTAGTACAGTTATTCCAGTTGTAATTTCCTTCTCTATCTGAATTAATACTTTATGAAACATTTTGTGTTAGCTAATCAAAAATATTAACCTGTAATCTCAATTTTGTCCTCATTTTCTTTGTGCCATTCTTTACACTTTGTAGGATTTCGAGTGCCATCGAAAACCTGACTTGAAAATTTAAACAAGCCATATTTCCCATACATATCAACTAAACCTGCATACACAAATGGGTCCTTACCGGAACAAGTTTTTGTCATGTAAAGCTTGCCCCTGTTCGACTGCAACTTAACCTGCACAAGCTTTGATCAAACTAGAGTATGTAAACTCGTTGGTTTCTATCCCATGCCTCTTCAACTCTACAAAAACACTACACGCCTTGTCAGTTTGCTCCATCTCTACATACCCATTAATCAAAGAAGTATAAGAAACAACATTTCTAATTTCAGAGTCGAATCTTAACAAACTTGAAGCACTCTCCAAATCTCCTGATTTTGAGTACAAATTAGTCAACGAATTTCTCATTATAACATCTGATATAAAATGCTCTTTCACAAAACACAAGTGAAGAGATTTTGAAACTAAAAAACCCTCTTTCACAAAACACAAGTGAAGAGATTTTCCTAGTTTCAAATTCTTCAAAGTTGCACAAGCACCCAATGTACTAAAAAAGATATGTTGATCAATAGTTATCCCCTCATCAACCATATTTTTAAACGTTCAAAAAGCTTCATCAAAATTTCCATTTTTAGTATACCCTTCAATCATAGATGTCCATGAAACTTCATCTTTAAATTGCATCTCATCAAATATTTTATAAGTATCAACTAAAAACCCACATTTCGCATACTTTTCAACTTAATTACTGCCCACAAATGATTCAATAGTAATCCCGGAATTCACAATGAGGGAATGCAATTGTTTACTTAATACCATCGATGAGTAAAACAATCGAAGCTTGAGTAACACTAGAGAAAGCAAACTATGTTGGCTTTTCTCCAACAACTCTCATTAAAGAGAATGTTTTTAAAGCATTTAAAGAAAAGTCTGAGTCATCTAGAAAAACACAGTACTGAGAGGAGTTTGGTGGGTCAGGTAAACCCGGTGGTTATAAGCCCAAATCATAAAGAACTTGATCCATCAAAGTTAGTTAACTACTCCCCATCTCACAACCCCGGTCACTTACTATATCCTGAGTCAAAATTGAAAGGAACATAGTCAAAATCAATTACAAACCTAGAAGAGGATTTTTCTTCTTTATCTGCATCTTCGATTGAAACATAATCAAAGAAGAAGAACGGTCGGAAGCCATCTGCTATAAGATCAAACAATGTGATTAAGAATCATGGTCAGCAAGAAAGCTTCAGTGGATCGAAAAGAACATCTTGTCCTATGGATATCAATTGTCCGAGTAAGAAGTTCATCTCGACACAATTCCCTCAAATGGGTGTAGTGGCTGCACAAGATCGGCCACAAGATCAATGTTAGTGTTCTCTTAGAACTGTCGAGGATTGAGAAACATCTCGATAGTCCGTAATCTTAAGGCAGCTAGAGCCAGGTCTTGTCTACCTCTAGTTCCGCCTCAGCTCACTAGTAAACAGTGAAATTCAATCTCAGTACTTGGCGGATGTAGGCTTCGACTGAACCACATAAATCTCATACGGAGAGAGACAGTAATTACACACGAGTATGCCGCCCAAATAATAAAGCCTCTCCAGTGATAGCATGGGAAGCTGAGACTATTTTGCTGGAAGCTATAAATAAACTCAAGACAGTATCAGTCTGGAAGTATAATTTCATTCCTAGGATTTGTAATAAATCTGCTGACATACTAGTTAAATTCAGCAGAAAGTTTGGCGTGACAAAATATGGTCGGTTAGTCCTCCAAGAATTATTGAGAGTAGATTACTGTTAGACAATATGTTTATCGCAAGTTAATAAAACATTCAATCTTTAGCATCAAAAAAAAAAAGGTTCATATACTGCCTATACTGTTTTCTGCAACTTGTACATCAGCACCAGCAACAACTTTGGCAGTGGCTTCAATTACTCCAAACCGTTCCAGAACTGCTATTATCTTTTTTGTTTGCGGGGTTGATAGGATTACATATCTCATTTTAATTTTAATGTGTATGGTTAATATGTTAGTCTTTGCTGCTTTAGTTTTAGATATGCTTGTTTTAAGTTTTGTAATGAAAAGAAAGACAGCAGCAACTCGATCAAGATCGTCATTCAGTTCATCTATTACATCAGCAGTTACCACATCTTCCAAGCCGAGTCATCCCGATTCGTTGTTCCGATACAAACACTTAAAGACCGATACCGATCACCAACGCTACTTGAGACACTTTGGTTACCCTTTGAGACACTATGGTTACTTTTCGGCTACTGTTACTATTAGTTGGGTCATTGCTACCTTGATTGCATTAGGCAGTCTAAATTTAAAAAAACTCCAATTCATGTTATTCACATGTTCTGAAGAACATTGGGTTGGATTTGATCCAGTCATTGCCTTGTGCATCGACTGGTTTTGTTTCCAAAATCAGTGTGGCCTTACATGTTGTTTTGTCCTCTCCTTTGCGAGAGAGAAGAAGGTTTTCTGAAACGGTTTTTAGTTCTGAAGGGATACGTTTGATGGACAAGAATTAAGGGAGATATTATAACTTCTATGAGTGCTTTATGATCTTGAAAAATCTTTGTAAGGTTTCCGATTTTCTAAATCGGCTCTATCAATATATCTGAGGTTAGCCTCTTTTTCGGAAAAAAAGAAGAAAAAAAAAAAAAAAAACAACTTGTACACAAGCTGCCAAACGACTTCTTTTCGGATTAACGACCATCACACGAGACACGAGTCACGACGGTATGGAATTATAAGATAGTTATTCTGTGGATTGTTGTCTCTGCATGATCTCTTTATACAATACCTTACTTCTTGTCCTTTTTGCGCTTGGAGTTCTGCTGTAAGCAAAGCTCAAGATATTACTAAAAGTATATATTTCAATGCTCAAGAAAAAGGAGTGGCCACTGGAAACCAGAGACTGGTAGGTGTAAGGGACATCAATGAAACTTTTACATCCATCTTCATGAATTTTGTCCTCTCGATCAAAACCCAAAATCTCAACCAATCATATATCCAAAGTAACAACAATAAACAAAAAGAAAAGATCCAACAATGGCCATCCCAACATATTAAATAGAATTGGAAGGGGGCGTACTCTTTTTAATTATTTGTTTAGATGTGTGTCTATTGTATGCACCACAGGCAAACCTTTCAAGCAACTTGGCCCAAACTCACAGAAAAATCTCGCAACTTTAAAGATAAATGTCAATTTTTACAACAGAAAAAAAATAAATATCATGCGCATTGAATATTCTTACCTACCATATATTAGCTGTAACTATGTTATGAACTACTGTAGTTCCAGATTCATGAAGCCTAACTGGAATATAACATATACTGTATCAAGTATCAAGCACATTGCGATGAACATTCATCCATAATATGATTAGCCAAGACGACCTAAATCATGCCTGTGTTTAAAAAAAGTATGCCGAGGGGACTTTGTCTCCTCGTGAATTTGGTAAAGCTTTTCCAAAAATGAATCAGAGGACTGGTTTCAAAAATTAAAATCGAAAACTCATGGAATAATTCAAATGGTTTCTTGACATTATAAGTGGATAGTCATTGTATGTTGCGATAGCTTAAAAACTAAACAAGACGAGGGCGTCGTCCTAGATTAGAACCATACACTCAAGATCAAATTATCAAACAGGTTGGACGTGGTCTTTGCTTGTGATGACTTTACCACTTATTTGAAAAAGAAAACAATGGACTAGCAATTACCAAACCAAACCGCGGAAACTAAAATCACGTCTAAAACAAGACACGTACTTAAATTACATACCATACAACACAAACACTACTACGTGCATTACCCAACACCACTCTCATTCTCCTTTCTTTATATATCTCACAATCTTTCTTCCTCCTCTCCCATAAGTCATCTCATTCTCGTCTCCTCAAATCTCAAATCTCATTCTCTCCATTAACTCTCAAGATCTTGGCGAACTTAGTTTTATTGTATCTACAAAAACAGGAATAAGAAAAAAGAACACCAACTCATCAAAAAAACAAGAACGCGTAAGATCCCAGTTTTGTATTTAGTAACACAACCAAAGATGATTAACCAGCTGAGTTTTGCTAGTTGTGGCTGCAAAGATCAAGACGTGGATACTATTCGTCAGGTAATTTCACCCTCACCATTATCAAACCTTATAGAAACAACCCATCATTCTAGTAACCTTGATGAACACAATCGTCAACAACAACAATCAGAAAAAGAAGAACCAACTCCGGCTACTGCTACTACTGATGAGATCAGCCGTATCGAAAATGAGGAGGAACCAGCTTCTGTGGTTAAAATGTCAGTTGATAAGTACTATTCTCCTTTGCCAGCGGTGGAAGTTGTCTCGGGACGTGAAAGACTGAAGAGACATAGAAATGAAGTAGCGGGTCGGGTTTGGATACCAGATTTATGGGGACATGAAAAGCTTCTTAAGGAATGGACTGATTGTTCTGCTTTTGATTCTACACTATTCCCTAATGGACTTATGTCAGCTCGTGCAGCATTAGTTCGAGAAGGAAGGCGAGCTAATATGGAGAACAGGTGTTCTTGAATATGATAAGTACGTACAATTTGATTACTAAAATTAATAATAAGAAGAAGAAAGTTTAATTTATTTCTCCATGTTTAATAAAGTTGAATTGGAGGTCATTTCTTACTAGTTAGGTCTAAATATTTAGAGAGTATATGTATATGAATAGTCCTTTCGATTCTGTTTTACACTCAGTTTTGAATAAACTCTCCATGAACAGACTACGCAAATGCAAGCTTACATTTGCTTTATTAGATCTTTTCTCCAGACTTCTACTAGGAGTAATTGTCTTTGGAACTGTTGGTTGTTTGGGTGATTAAAAAAGAGATGTTTGTGGATGATTTTGTTAATGGAGAAGTGGGAACCTATTTGGTTCTTCTCACTCTCTCTAATTTCATTAAGTTGAAGAGATAATACACTCCCTCTTCTACTTGGTCTATAAAAGACCTTACAAGGAAAACGTGTGGATGTATAACATCCACTCATTTGAACAACACACAACTAAATGTAAAGTTAACACTCCTATTACACTAGTTCACTAGCATTCCATTACTCAACAGGAACTTAAACTTTTATCTGAAAGTTTTTGGATATTCTTTGTTTGGTTTGTCAATTTCATTTGATGGCAACCGCAATAGTACTGTGTAAATTAATCCAAGAATAGATAGACACTTGCATTAAAAAAATATATATATATCAGATATAACTAGCGTGGAACACTTAGTCCCAAACTTTCATACCAAATGCTTGACTACTGAAAAGATGAACATCAGAAAATCCGTGGAACCATTGGAGATCCATGACTGGGTTTTTCTTATCCTTCGTTTTTTTTTTTTTTTTTTTGCCAAAGATTGTAGATTAGATGATAGGAGTTCGCTCACTATTGTAACAGCATGATGTGCCTGATTGACAGTAAGCTACATTGGGAATAAAAAAGGTCGAGCATTAGAACAAAAGAAAGACGTCTTGCAATCCTAGCATGTTTTGCCATCCACTGCTTTGTGGCCCTCTGTGTTTGTAAGCTTTGAAACCTGAGAAACTTCTTGGAGATCTCCGGGTGGACAGTGTCATTCTTACATATTAATATGTGATAAGCCCATTGGACCGCCAAGGGAGCTGCAGTACACGATGCTCCATGGTCCCCATGTTTTGAGAAGTCATTTAATGAGTGTAATCAAATCATCTTACGCACAAAGGTTAATAATTACTCAGAACCCTGTCGTAATAACTTTATATATAGATAATTTACACAATGAAGAGTTCATTCTCATAAAGGTTCACCCTGGGAAACTTCCCCACGAGGGCCTATATGTAACAGAAGCCAATGGTAGCTGACTAGCTGCCAAAAAAAAACATACTAAAAAGATAAAAAGAACTAAGATCACGTGGCCTTGGGTTGAGTCCCAAATTGAAATTTGGTAACTTGTGCCTGGCCAGCTCTCCAAGGATATATCAGGCTACAGATGCCAACTCCCATATCTTTATAGTCCCATCATCACTTGCAGAAGCTAGTAACCTGGTTTCCTGTTAAATTTATCAAGGGAGAATACAAATTAGCCACGTAATTCAAAATTGCAAAAGTCGTACAAAGACTGGAACATAACGAAGTCGAAAAGTATAACATAATGTAATGTATCTTCCTGGGAGTAAACACACATAGTAGCTGATACTGAACTATATAACAAATCATTCAACCCTAGACAAATTAACAGATCCAAAAACAGGTGATATGACCAGCATGAATCATCTGCACTACTAGTAGCATAACCTAGATCACCCAGTGATGGTATAACCTCAATTCCTAACTGAGATAAATTCATATAACACGAAATAGGTAAAATCCCTGAGATGTTTCCATAACAAAAAATGAGTTCTTAAATCCTACTAGTTGAAGTGTTAAAGTGAAAAAACAAAACAGACCTGGGAGCTCCATTGTACTGCATTTACGTCCATTTCATGGGCCTTCTCCTTCCTCAGCAGCAATTTATATGATGGTCCATCAACCTGTAATGCATCACAAATAAAAAAAGTTACAATCTGCATCACCTTCATCAGACATATTGAAGGCATTGGGCGGGGAAATTAGACACCAACAACATAAATTAACAAATGTAACACCATATCGATATAGGGAACATGTAATACCAAAAACAAGTCAAACCACAACTAGAGTCGGAATTAATTGAAGGCTCTGAAACAGGAGCTCCAAAGGGAGCATCCATTAACAAAGACTTGAACTGTTGGCCCTACAATCAAATATTGTTTGAATTATAGATCGTAAATAGAACATGCAGTGACTTTCTTTTAAGGATCAATAATTTGAAAAAGATAAGTGCAATAATCACTTTTAGTGAGAGGCATAAAAAAACTCTACAACGGCCTTTTTTTGTCCCTAAAACTCAGTTACATGGTTACCACATTCATTCACATTTCTGCAGAAGGATAATGAACTTAATGTTGATTTTGGAAAGATGTCATGACAGATATCATATAGCCAAACCAGGTATATTAACCGTGACCAAGAGTTACTACTGTTTCACTCATTGGTATCACTAAGGATTTGATAGGTTTGGAAGCCCTTGAATGACTTTTGATGGATATAAGCTTGTAAGTTATCTCAGAGTGAATAGGAAGCTAGCCAGCTAAACATTGTGATGTGAGAGGGAGAGAGAGAACCTCTTCATTCCTGACAAAAAGACGTATAGCATCATCAGCAGCTCCACTAGCAATTATGCCCTCCCTGTATAAACGAAAAATTCCCAAATTCAAAATCCTAAATAAAAACTGAAAGCAACTGACAAATGGATCAATTGTGATCAGACTTGCACGGCTAAATGTAAAACATTACTGGTATGGCAGAATCCCAACTGGAAACAATAAACCCACTCCGCAGGAGAAATAAACAAGACATGCCAGAAAATTGATTTTTGACTTAGTTATACGAGTTGTTACCTCGACCAATGAACTGAGAATATTGTTCGATCATGATATCCAGCGAGAGTGGAAACATGTCTCCTGTCAGAATGGAAGCAAGGTAGAGTCCTCAGCAATTCGAAAATATATATCGAAAACTCAATTAACGTAAAAGCAGAAATTGATTACTCATTTCTTGAGTGAAAGTTTAGTATTATTTTTCGAAAGTACTGTACAGTAAACAAAATTAAGTTATCGGTTCCTCCAGGAGCATCGTCCCACTAGAGCTTAGTTTTCATAACAAAAATGACATAGTTCCGACCTGAGAATCAACATGTAATATCTAGTGAAGCAAAAAGCAAGATCCAACAAAAAGTACCCATCATATTCAAAAGAGCTATTTGTTGTCATTGCTAAATGCAGCATTGGCATGCTATCCACTTTTAAATGAACTTGTAAGCTAGAAGCCTAGAAGTATTGAAAACTTTCCAAACAAGATGACTTTCTAGAATGTTCTAGGTACAGAATCAAATATGGATGAAGATTGGATCTCACCATGGAGTAAAGCCATCTTCAGCTGGTGGTGTTGCTTTGGGGTCACTTTCCCATATTTTCAAGCTAAGATCGTCACTACAAGATCAGCACACTTGTAATCAGACCCTTTACATCAATATGGTTGTTAAAATTAGGTAGGAAAACGAACAAACTAAAATATAATTTGTCATAGACAGGTATACGTGTGTATACAGTATCCCTTCTCCTATTTAGAAAACCGTAAAGAAATTAAATGAAATTTTATTTTAATACTGTTTAGCAGATTTGCGCACCTACAGGTGACCATTCTGTCCCCCGTAGCGTTAAAAGATAATGCCCAAACTGTAGATGAGTGCCCACTGCAAAATGAACAGCCAAAAGAGGTAAGAAAAATTAAAAAACGAATCTCAAGTATTGAAGGAAAAGATGACTGCAAACTGGGAGGTGGGTAAGGTGAAAATATATCCGAGAGCACAAACTTTCAAATTAAAATCCAAAAGATATTATAATTCAAACACCTAAACAAGCAACATAACTGAGACATCTCCATGCTAGTATTAGGGTTTAGCAGAATAAGTGTAAGATATAATGCATCTATACCTCAAGAACGACCGAAATTACTGGAGCATGGATTGAATAATAGCTAAATTTTTACTAGTAAAGGATCTTTTGACAAACAGAGATTTACAATGACAAGAGGCTCCAATAAGATGGATGAGATAGTTTTTAACTTAGTGTCTTGACAAACAGAGATTCGCAATTACAAGAGGCCACAAAAAGATGGATGAGATAGTTTTTAACTTAGTGTCTTGGATCTAATGTGCAACAAGCACGAGAAGGGTAATTACCCCCTCTCCCCTGTACATGTAAACACACGATTTTATTGTTCGATTCCAATACATAACCACGTTGACATTTGATCATCTTTTCAGAGTAAAATCAGTAGAAAAATGAAATGAAAATATGAGTGTGTGAGAAAGCAGATGTATAAGACCATACTTGCTAGCTTCGTTTAAAGTTTGGACACAATGCCAGTCATCGCTATCACCATCTTCAGCCCAAATCTGTCAATAAACATGATGGATACATGCAAACCAATCAGGTACATGGCAATATCTTCTTGTCTTAGACACTAAAGCACCTAGATTTCAGACATTAATATGAGTGATTCATTTGAGAGGAAAAGAACGAAGAGAAAAGTGCTTTAAGCAACTGTATACCTTAATACTGTTATCATAACTGCAAGTAAACAACAAATCCAGAAACGGATGCCACTGAACCATCTTCACATCCTGTGTGTGTCCTTGCAAGATTGAAAGACACTCACACTCATTCCCTGGTAAGACTTCCCATATCCAAACAGATTTATCTCGACTGCATGTTGCAAGCAGGGAACCAGCTGGATTCCATGAAACACTTTTGACTTCATTCTCGTGACCCTAAGCGAAGAGCAATATTAAAACCATCAACACTAAGAAGAAGAGAACAGGAATCGAATAGTTGTATAACTATGATATTTCGAACTCTAACCACACTATCATGGTTCTAAAGTGTAGAAGTCTGTTACAAATTAAAATGCACGCCTTTCACTGTATTAGTGAGAGGTGTTTCAACTCGTTTCTTATAAAGTTCAGGGTGATTCCATTTGATCTCGCCTCCACGCTTCGATGAGTCGACAATTTTATATGGGACGAAATTTACGAACCTTTTAGAATTAAGTCACTTTCTACATTTTCCACAGCCTGTTCTTTGGTTTTCCATTGTGATGAGTCCGTCTTGAGACTGCCTTGAGGCACCGTATCGTATAAACTCATTTATGTGTATTACAAGTGTAAGGAACCATGCAACTTCCATAATATTTCAGGTATCAATTAACAGAGATTGCACAGGCAAATAGTGAAGCAAATTTGATATAAAATGCATTAGCATGGGTGACTCAACAGATTTCTTGGGAGAACAATAAAATTAAAATAGCATTATAAAGGAGTAGAACTGCTTGCTATTGTGCCTAACGTCAAAGCTTGCTATTGTGCAACTTAAGTCTCCCATAAATCTAGAAAACCACATTCCACGCCAATCAATGGATGGATGCTTGATCTCTGCCTAAATTATACATAGGCCGGCAAAAACAAACTTTGCCCATACAGTAAAGCCTGTATAAACACTTGCTCTTCAGCTGAACGTGCCCGAAAATAGATGTTAGATAGAATATGCAGAGTCAGATTGGTCACTAATACGATGTCTTTGCCCTGCTTAGCTACCATAACTTTTAAGATGATAAAAACTCAACCTCAATACATGTGATTCAGGATACAATTCTATTTTTCGATATTACCCATTCTCTTTTGCAAAGTTTTTAGTCTTGAAAGGGTAAAAATCATAAACACAAAAGACGCAAATGAGAAGAACCAAATTACCTCAAGAGTGGAAACACATTCAAAATCACCACCAACATTTGCCCAAATAGAAGTAGTAGCATCAAAACTGGCAGTAGCTAATAATTTCCCACAAGGTGACCAAGCACAAGACCTAACTGTTCTTGTATGTGTTTCATCCAAAACCGCCTGTTTCAATTTTGTCCCAAGACAAACAGAATATCTCTTAATCAATTGGTACCTTAAAAATTATTAGGGTTTCACTAAAACTTTGAAACAAAAATAAGAAAGCAAAACTGACCTTGCATTCCCAGGAAGTGTCGAATGAGTTCTGTTGCCATATCCGAACAGTTTTATCACCACTGCAAGAAGCAAGCATAGCAGGAATTCCAGAGATTCCAGTAGCTGGATTCCAAGCGAGATTCCAAACCCTATCAGTGTGACCTTCAAGTTTCTGAATCTCTTTAAGTTCGAAATTTCCCTCCAACAAATCCATTATCACTAGAAAAGATTGAAAAAGGAAATGGATGTGAAGAATTCTACTACGTATCGAGAGAGAGAGAGGTTGGACTCTGGAGGAAAATCTGTTGGCCGCCGAGTTTTCACAGGTAGGAGAGAATAGAAGTGGACACCACGGTATCGGAAGGCTACAAACTACACGGTACACTTTGCAGGTTTTACTGGGGGTGAAGTTTTGCCATTTGCAACTTTGCGTCATTTTTATTCATGCATCGGGCAAAAGTTGTGCTTCGTGGTCAATCATTACGGCTAGGGATGGCAATTTGTCCCACCCAAATCCATCTCTGTGAGGACCCGTCCCTATTGTGTAAGTTCTACATGCATAAACTGAAAACGGGGTTGGATATGAGTTAGTGATGTGTGGATGGAGCGGAAACGGGATTTAAAGTCCGTGTCCCATACCCATACCGTACCTTTCATATTTAGGATTTAGAAAGTATTATTATAAGTTTTATTTATTGTTTCTTTCAATGTTAATGTTTATAGAGATTTTTTTAGGGGAAAATATCGTTTGGTCCTTTTTTATCTAGGAAAAAACTTTCCTGTTTGGTCCATAATTATTTGAAAATATTTAAATGGACACAAATACCCTTCTAAGCTAATTCCTACTCTCTTTTTTTTGTAGCAGTTCATTCCGTTTAATGAACTATCATGTTTTTTTTGTAGATTTGAGTTCATTTTGTTTCATGAAAACTCTACACTTTATTATATTCTATGAACTTCATTGCATTTCATTAAATTCTACAAAAAAAATGTTATAACAAAAAACCAGAGTTCGTTCTTTCAAATGAACTCCTAATAAAACCTATATGAAAACCGAGTTCATTCTTTCAAATGAACTCCTAATAATGTAGGTGTACCACAGTCAAATGAGTCTAATTCAGACTCACAATTGCACACGACACCATAGAAAACATCTAGTGTAGAAAAAGAATCTGAGAAAGATAGTGACTCTAAGAATTCTACTGATGTTAATGTTCCTTTACCATCTTCTGTGCCTGTTGCTCCATTCCATGGAGATTGATGCAGCAAAAAGGGGTAACCAGTACAACGAGATATTAGAAATGTTTAAACGCGTAAACATAAACATTCCATTTCTCGAAGCAATCAGGCAGATACCCACCTATGCTAAGTTTCTGAAAGATCTTTGCATACAAAAGAGAAAGCTTCATGTGCATAAGCGTGCATTTCTTACTGAACAGGTGAATTCCATAATTCAAAACAAGATCCCAACTAAGTTTAGGGACCCAGGTTGTCCAACAATCTCGTGCACCATAGGCGACCATGTGTTCTAAAAGGCTTTACTAGACTTAGAAGCAAGTGTAAATCTATTGCCATACTTTGTGTATGTGCGGTTAGGTCTTGGGGAGCTGAAACCTACTCCTCTCACGCTACAATTAGCGGACAGATATGTCAAAATCCCTCGTGGTATTGTCGAAGATGTGTTAATCAAGGTTAATAAATTTTTCTTTCATGTGGACTTCATTGTATTAGATACTCAACCTGTGCAAAACCCAGATAATCACATTCCTGTCATCTTATGACGTCCTTTCTTAGCGACGTCCAATGCCATCATAAAATGTCGTAATGAAGTGTTGAAATTGTCTTTTGGTAACATGACTGTAGAACTGAATGTTTTTAACATTAGTCAACAGCCCATAGATTGTGATGATAATGAATTGCATGAGATTAACATGATTGAGAGTATGATTCAAGACTCATTGCCTGATATCTTATCTGTGGACCCTTTGCAAGCATGTCTATATAACTTTGACTTAGATCTCTTTGATTCTGAGTACATTAGTGAAGTATACTCTTTGCTTGAATCTGTGCCACCCATGGACACTGCTAAATGGCAGACTGCAGTGGAACCACTTCCACTCTCTGATTCCAAATCTGCCCATCTCTTGTCGAACCACCTAAGCTTGATTTGAAACCATTGCCTGATACTTTGAAATATGCTTTTTTAGGTTCTTCTGATACTTTGCCTGTGATTATTGCATCATGTTTAGACACAAAACATGAAAGCAAACTTTTAGAAGTGCTTAAAGAACATAAAGAGGCCTTAGGTTGGACCATCTCAGACCTTAAAGGTATAAGTCCCACAATTTGCATGCATCACATAAATCTTGAAGAAAATACTAAACCATCTAGGGAAATGCAAATGAGACTTAACCCCAACATGAGAGATGTTGTTAAGGGTGAGATTCTGAAATTGCTTGATGTGGGTATCATATACCCAATTCCAGATAGCCAGTGAGTCAGTCCCATTCAAGTTGTACCCAAAAAGTCTGGCATTAATGTAGTTCAAAATGAAATGAATGAGCTTGTCCCCACTCGTGTGACCACAGGGTGGCGAGTTTGCATTGACTATAGGAAACTGAACACGGTAACAAAGAAAGACCACTTTCCTCTTCCCTTCATGACCAAATGCTAGAAAGGTTGTCGAGACATAGTCACTATTGTTTCTTAGATGGCTATTCGGGTTATAACCAGATTCACATGGCACCCGAAGACCAACCAAAGACCACATTTACCTGTCCTTATGGTACATTTGCTTATCTTCGTATGTCTTTTGGGTTGTTTAATACACACGCTACTTTTTAACGTTGCATGATGAGCATCTTTTTTGATATGGTAGATAAGTTTCTTGAAATTTTCATGGATGATTTTTCTGTCTTTGGGTCTTCTTTTGATGAATGTTTGCATCATCTTACTCTTGTGCTGATTCGATGTAAAGAAAAGAATTTGGTTTTGAATTGGGAAAAATGTCATTTCATGGTTAACTCAGGCATCGTTCTAGGGCATATCATTTCTGCAAAAGGCATAGAAGTATATAAAGCTAAAGTTGATCTCATTCAACACTTGCCTCAACCTCGCTCTGTGAGGGAGATAAGGTCATTCTTGGGCCATGCCGGTTTTTACCGTCGATTCATCAAAGACTTTAGTAAAATTTCAAGACCCTTATGTAGTCTTCTTGCAAAAGATGTTGCATTTGTCTTTGATGACGCTTGTAAGGAAGCATGGGAGCAATTGAAAGCTCTTCTCACAACTGCCCCTATAGTCAAACCACCGACCGGACCTTACCATTTGAAATTATGTGTGATGCGTCTGACTATGATGTAGGAGCTGTTTTAGGTCAGCGAGTAGACAAACTCCCTTATGTGATGTACTATGCTAGTAAAACACTTAATGATGCTCAACTAAATTATTCAATAACTGAGAAAGAATTGCTAGCTGTTGTGTTTGCATTGGATAAGTTTAGATCTTACTTGATAGGTTCTAAAGTCATCATATATTCTGACCATGCTGCATTGAAATATCTTTTGTCTAAGAAAGATGCTAAGGCTCGCCTAATTCGATGGATACTCTTGTTACAAGAGTTCAATCTCAAAATTTGAGATAAGAAAGGGTCTGAAAATGTTGTTGCTGATCACTTGTCTAGGTTGAATGTTGAATCTGTTGATGAATCTTTGCTTATTAGAGAATCATTCCCTGACGAAAAATTGATGCTTGTGTCTGAAATGCCTTGATTTGCTGATATTGTTAACTACCTTGCTACTAGTAGAATGCCCTTGCATTGGTCTAAACAAGACCGCTCTAAATTCTTGGCTGAAGTGAAATATTTCTTTTGGGATGACCCATAATTGTTTAAATACTTCCCTGATCAACTCATTAGGAGATGTGTCCTCAATTTTGAACAAAGAGACGTCATCTCTTTCTGTCATGACCATGCATGTGGAGGCCATTTTAGCGCTAAGAAAACTGCTGCAAAGATCTTACAGAGTGGTTTCTATTGGCCATCATTGTTCAAAGATAGTCATGCATACTGTGGTTCTTGTGACCGATGCCAGAAATTAGGAAGTATCTCAAGAAGAAACATGATGCCCTTACAACCTATTTTGATTGTTGAATTGTTTGATGTTGGGGTATTGATTTCATGGGTCCCTTTCCTAACTCTGAAAGTAAGTTGTACATTCTTGTTGCTGTTGATTATGTCTCTAAGTTGGTAGAAGCCATTGCCTCCAAAACAAATGACCATAAAGTAGTTTTTTATTTTCTTAAATAAAACATTTTCTCTCGTTTTGGAACACCTAGAGCAATAATCAGTGATGGTGGTACTCATTTTTGTAATAGACCTTTTGAATCACTTATGCACAAGTATGGAATCACTCATAAGGTAGCAACACCATACCATCCTCAGACCAGTGGCCAAGTAGAAGTTTCTAATAGGGAAATTAAGCATATTCTTGAAAAGACTGTTAATCTTACTAGAAAATATTGGTCTTTACGTTTAAATGATGCTTTATGGGCCTATAGAACTGCATACAAAACTCCTATTGGCATGTCCCCTTATAGACTTGTGTATGGTAAAGCTTGTCATCTACCTGTAGAGTTAGAACATCGAGCATATTGGGCTGTTAAGAAATTGAACTTTGATCTTGATAAGGCTGGCACCCAAAGGAAACTGCAACTCAATGAGTTAGAAGAATTAAGAAATGATGCATATGCTATGTAAAAAAATAGAATGAAAGTGTTTCATGACAAGCGCATTTTGCGCAAATCTTTCACACCTGGTCAAAAAAAAATATTGTACAACACTCGTTTGCATCTTTTTCCAGGAAAGTTACGTTCTCGATGGTCAAGACCATTCTTGGTACATAATGTTTTCCCTCATGGTGCGGTTGAAATCGAAAATACAGCAACCCGGAACATCTTCAAAGTCAATGGTCAGAGATTGAAACCATTGCTGGAGCCTCTTCCACCAGAAGTTGACACCACTGACTTGGAAGACCCCGTCTATGTGGACTGAACCGGTTCACCTGTGTAAATACAAATGGATTAAAAGTCCATTCTTTTTTCATTTTCTTTTTCTTTTTGCATAATTTTTTGTGTGCTAACCAAACTTTTTGTCTTATCGCTCTTGCTGTTTGCTTTCAAAGCATTCATATATTTCTGGGTAGCACCATCTTTTTGCATCTGGTAATCTCTTTCTTTTAAATCTACTCTGCACTGTTCTCCTGGTATGTTGTTGAAATTATGCTCATATGTTGAAACATTGAGGATAATGTTCGATTTAGGTTCGGGGGAGTATTTTGCATATAGAGTTTTTAGTCTTTTGCATTTATTAAAAAAAATAAAATAAAAATGTAAATATTAGCATAAAACTTCCAACTTGTAGAAATATTAGAATCAATAGCATGCTTCTAGCTATGTGTACATAGAGAGTCTGACCGAAATAACTGAAATTGGAGGAACTAGAGAACACAATCGAGTTTCTTAGTTGTTAGATCGTTAAAGTTGGATTTAACCATGCCGGTGGGCGAATTAGGTGCAGCAAAGATATTTGGTATTAGAGTTGTGATCACCTTTAGTGGACACTACCTATTTTTACATCAAGCGAGGCACCGACCTTCATTCTTTGTGACTCTCTAAAAAGTCCTTTTAGAATGTGTGTCACCGTACGTCAATTCCGGGTAGGAATGGTGAGCTACCCAACTTCGCACCACTTTCAGCACTATTTTTGATCTCTTAAGTGTTAATTCCGTCAATCATGAGGATGACGTCTAAAGATGAAAACCCCTTCTTGTAGCTTGATTTGCAGTTAGCACCATTCTCTCTCACTCGACAACATCAACAGATCTATAGAAACACAACATCATCAACGAGCAAAGCAACATCAGAGTCTATGAAGAAAGTTGAAATAGTCTGAGGTTTACATGCAACAATACAAGGAAGAGTAAACATTCATATCCAAAGTAAAGATACAGTACAAAGAACAGAATTCTATACACATTCGAAGACGTATTTTACAAGAGCAAAGAAAAGAAAATAAGATGAGAATTAGCGAAGTTCACAAAATCAAGACAATACAAGTTGTGAAGAATTGAGTGATAAAATCCTTCATCCATGGATTTAGTAGTTTCATTATTTATTTTGTTGTTTTAATCAAAAAAAAAAATAATCAATTATTGTAGTTTATTTTCGTAATTTTGTTTAAATAACACCATGGTAAAGAAGAAGAATTTGAGAAGAAATTCCAGGCAACAAGGAAATTGAAGAAAATAATTAGAAATTGTCAAGGTTCTACGAAGTTCAGAAGTTCATCATCAACAATTGAAGACCGGAGATTGAAGACGTTTCTATGGATGCTGTGAGAGTGGTGTTGATTGCCGATCGGATGTGAAGGTAAGTGAGTACTCCCATCCTTGCTAATGATTGATTTCCTTTATTAGAGATCATCAGAAAAAGATTCTTATTCCACAATTTTGTGGAGTCTCCAAAAATTATTTCGGAAGGTTTTCTTTCCCACCATTCAACGTGTGCAGGATTTCTCTATTTATTCTTGTCTGCACACATGAGAGACTAAAAAAGCGGTATTTTTTAGTGCAATTATCATAAAACCCTACTGGTGAGGCAGAAGTCGAGGCTTGTGATCACTCTCAAACCCGAATTCTTTCATATGGTGTGGTTATTTCTCGCTTAACTTTTAAGGATGAGAATGCGTTCTTTGGTAGTTCTAACATCTTATTACTAGCATGCAGAAACTCTATGCCCTCATAGCTCCTTGGATGCTTAGGACCCTGATACGCTCTGAAGTTGGAGAAGGTTTTGTGGGTACACCTCTGGTAAACCCTCATGAGACTACAACTCGTCCACTAAGGACACCTAGGGGTTTAAAAGCTTAGTGCATTCGCTAAATGCATTCGAGAGAAAAGCGACAGTGGTATAATTAGGATTTTCTTAATTTCTGTTTCACTTGAGGACAAGTAAAATTCAGGTTTGGGGGTATTTGATGAGTGCCAAATATTACATATTTCTACACCTTTTTATTGGCAATTAACTCATCTTTTGCGCTTTAAAATCATATATTATCCCAGAATATGTATTTTCATTGTTTTCAAGAATAAATACTTTTACTAATTAACTTTGTGTTCTTAGGTACTAAATAAAGCTTGGATGAATGGAGAAGCCAAAAGAGCAGAGAATTGGTGACAACGGAAGAGAGACAACAAAAGCTACCGCTAGAAAGCAGTGAAGAATATTGTTTGCACCTCATCCGCAAGTGAAGAATGCCGTTTGCACAACTCAAAACTAGAAGTGGGCTTGAGATATTAGCTTTGAAGAAGATATGGGCTTAGAAGAAGATCGTCCAAGAGATAAAACTCAAGATCTAAGACCCAAACCCGTTGCCATGTCTGAGGCATCAGATTTGATAGAGCTACATAACATCCAACAGCATATCCACGCGGTACATCGACATTTACTACTCCTGTTCAACACCCTCTCCTCTTATTTTCTCCCTTAACCGAATAGAAGCCAAACACCCCCTTGTATGGTGTTCTCATCTTCTCCAGGCTCTGCAAATCGTTCACCTTCACCTCTATCCCTCCATCAGTCACTTCCATCCCCGACCACCTCTGAGCACATCCAACCTATCAGCCACCCTATGCAATCAATCAACCTCCTAGCTTCTATCTATTTATATCTTAGCTTCTTCTCCAAAACAGTAAACCTAGAAGCTAGGGTTGAGAGAGATAAGGCTAGGGTTATCTTCACAACTGTAGAACATCAAATCAAGGAGTTGCAGAGTTGAATTGCAGAGGGGGTTTGTCAGAAAACGCATTTTGAGTGAGTGGGTGTTTTTTAATTATCGATTTTTAGTGTTTGAGAAGAAATTGTGTATAAATATGAGTTATTGTGGTGTAAAACGATCATCCAATCTTAGTTGGACCAACTAGCATCTTAATTCAATTGTGTTTTAATCATCTTCAGTATGTTCTAAATTTCATTTGCTAGGGTTTAGATGAAACCCTTGATTGTATGCTAGGATAGTCAGTGTTCATGTTGTTGTTCTTGCTGTGCTTAAATTGATTTAGGATTGATAGTTATCTTTTTGATCAAATGAGCCTGTGATCAGTTGTACTGTAAGAAAATAGTTGATACTATGGGTGAATTAGTGAGACTAGTTGATAAACCATCCATTGGAGTCTTCCCTGGAAGGGAACAAGAACATAACTTGAATGAGTATTGCTTTAGCATAGGATTAGGAGGTGGATTCATCTTCCCTAGTACTCTTTAGCCCTTGTTTACAAACTGTTTTTGTGTTTTTGCTTACATTCTGTTTTACTATTTGTTCACTGCCAAAAACCTTTGTCGTATCGACACACAAAACACCTCTTTTGTTACTTCTTAGAATCAGTTTTAGTAAGACTTTAACTTCAACTCTATACCCACCTTGTCCCTGAGGATCGACTCGTACTTACCCTGTTTTACAGTCTCGACGCTGTATACTTGCAGTAGTACAATTGTAGGTACTGTTTAGAGACCTACCATCTATTTTGAGACAAAAGTCGCATTGCTATATAGACTTCAATTATACACATTTGCTATTTCGAGCCGAGTTTATCTCACTTATCTATTTCTCGAAATATGTGTTGGTAAGCTTTCGCTTTAGCCTAGTTCATCTTTACTTGTGACGAAAGTCATGTTGATCATTTCAATAACTTGAAAATCGCTTTGATGAAAATAGTTTGTGGATAACAACTATTATAACATCCTCTAAGAAAGTTTCAATGATTGAAATGAGAATTTAGATTAAGTAACCATGCTTGGATATAAACATAGTGTGTTCTTACATTTGTGTAAAAGTGCAAAACCGGGAACCTAAAGTATGCGTACCCGTACGCGTACTGGCGGCTGTTGGAAATCCGGGTAAGTATGCGTACCCGTACGCATACTGGAGGAAAGTTCACGTCCGTGAATTTCTGCTGGAGTTTGGAAGTGAAAACAAACTCAATATGGTCACTTAAGTATGCGTACCCGTTTGCATACCTAAGAAGGTTACTTTCTAAAATTGGTTTGTTCATGAACTAAAACATTTATATAATAAGGAATGCAATCTTTGCAAACCGTGGCTATAATGTTCATGAATTGATTCGAGTGAATCAAAATCGATTTTGCTTCGATTGTGTCTTGTATACTTCTATGAGATCTAAGCAATTGAACAACTCTCTAACTAGTTCATTTGAGTCACTTGAACTAGTTATGGTGAAGATGAATAAGGTTGATATGAAAGTGCTCATATGACTAACCATTTGTTAACTATTGTTGAACCAACTAAGTGTACATGTTTAGGTATGGTTACCCAAACCTAAATGAAGGTGCATTTCATTTGTGTATAACAAGCTAAGTTCTATCTAACGGTTGAAAGATATTAGCTTGAATCTAATCAGGTTTTCATCTAACGGTGAATATTGAATGCTTTGTTACCAAGGTAACTTAGATTGCAAACCCTGATTTGAAGACTATATAAAGGAGAACTCTAGTAACTTGGAAACCTAATCCCCACACCTCCTGTGTGATACTAGTTGCATAAGCTATAGTCAATTCTCCTTTTACCTTAGGTTTTTCACGAAACCCTGTAGGTTAACGACTTAAAGACTTCATTAGGATTGTGAAGCCAGACCCAACTATTTTTTCTGTAGTTGCGTGATCTGATCTTGCTGTTTTCTATCGTGATTGAATACAATCGTAAGATTGGCTTGAGATTTATATCTCCGATAGGCAAGATAGAAAAGTAGTCACAAACACCTTCGTCTCATCGTTTATGATTCCACAATATCTTGTTTCGTTAATCGATTAAGATTTTTGTGAGGTGATTGATAATACTAGGCTGTTCTTTGGGAATATAAGTATGGGTTATCAATTGGTTCTTTTTCACCTTGATTTATCAAAAGATGGAACAAAAACTCGTAGGTATATCCGTGGGAGACAGATTTATCTATTCAATAGACTTTTTTGTCTGAGACAGATTTGTTTATCAAGTCTTCGACTTTGGGTCGTAGCAACTCTTAGTTGTGGGTGAGATCAGCTAAGGGAATCAAGTGCGTAGTATCCTACTGGGATTAGAGACGTAAGGAACACAACTGTACCTTGAATCAATGTGAGATTGATTAGGGTTCAACTACAGTCCAGACCGAAGTTAGTTTTGTAGTAGGCTAGTGTCTGGAGCGGCTTAATACCGTGTGGTGTTCAAATCTTGACTAGGTCCTAGGGTTTTTCTGCATTTGTGGTTTCCTCGTTAACAAAACCTCTGGTGTCTGTGTTATTTCTTTTCTGCATTATATCTTGTTATATAATTGAAATATCACAGGTTGTGCGTTGAATCGATCAATTGGTAAATCCAACCATTGGTTGTTGATTGAAATTGATTGATCCTTGAACATTGGTCTTTGGTACCGTTCAAGTTATTTCTCTTGTATTCAATCAGGCTGGCAAATTCCTATTTGTTTGAGTGCGGATTGAATCGGGAAATTGAGATATAACTCTTTGATATACTTTTTATTAAGATTGAGTCTGACTGTCTAGTTGATTCTCTTGAAAGTATATTGGAGTTAGTCCATATAAATTGATAAGCGAAATATTGGGTGAGGTTGTTGTACCCCCGCTTTTTCACTTGAGGAATCAAAAAGTCTAAGACGAAAATAACTTTGTGATTTTTATCTATCTTGCCTGAAAGAGATTACGAAAACCTCGATAACAGAAAAAGCAAGATCAGGATTCACGAACTATCAAGGTAAAAATAGTCGAACCTGGCTTCACAAATCCCCAACAGAAGTCTTTAAGTCGTAGACCTAATTATGTTTCTCAAAGGAAAACTAGGTCCAAAGAGAATGACTCAAGCTATCAACTAGGACACAAAGTGTTAGGGATTGAATTTCCCAGTTGAAAAAACATCTCTATTTATAGATGTTCAAGACTGAGGGTTGCTTAAAATTCAAGCTAAGATAACTTGAGATTTAAGCAAACACTTTCTATATTTAGATAAAACTCTGATTAGGGTTTCAAGTAAGCATATGAGAATTAGTCTTAAAATCTACAGAGAAGAATAGACACAGTGGTCCGATTATACAACCGCGTATAATGACCGTTCTTTATCAAATATGCCTTATAAACTACAAGCAATTTGATGTTCATTTAAACACTTACAAATTTAATCATGATCCACATACACAAGTGTTTTAGTAATCAATGATGTCTTAGAGGCGTTTATGAGAGTCACAACAATGCTAAACGTATTTTAGAAAATAAATCTTTGAGTGTCTTTTACTGGGACCGTTAGTGAAACGGTTCGTGAACCTTAGGCATAGTTCACGAGTCAGGGTGCAACGGTTCGTGAACCGGGTTCGCCAACCCTACTCGTTTCGAGAACCCAGATGGACACAGTTCTTGAACTGGGTTCGCCAACTGTCCCGTTCTGAACTTGCAGTTTGCGAACTGGTTCGCCAACCTTCCTTGTATTTCAGAAACTCATATATCTAGGATTTGCGAGATAGTTCACCAACCGACCCTGAGTCAAAATATCAAAAGTTCTGAATTTCTCTATTTTGATGTTTGAAATATTCCCAAATGATAAAATCATTGCTTGGACAATTTTCAATTGATTCACAGAATTAATTCTTGAACAATAAATTGTTTCGAACGAATATTATTAAGGACCTTTGAATATCCAATGTTTGTATCATATTTGAAGATGTTTAACAAGACAAGCTTGGCTCAAAAAAAAATTCTTTGCAATAAATCTACTAGAAGTTATACAACATAGTCTCAAATAGATAAAATGGCAATGTAAGTGAGTAAATAAAATGGTTCAGTCTCCACATACCTTGTTGATGAAGTTCTTTGAATATCTTCATCGATCTTCAGTCTTCAAGGTGATGTCTGATACTCAACTACGAACTTCTATAACTAGTTCGAGACTTGACTTAGTATACTAGAAACCAAGATATAATTTTGATCAACTAACATTGACAACAAGCTTGAGATAATAAAACTTATGGATTCAACCGAGTAGTGCTCTAACAACCTATATGACACACACCTTACATGATCTAATACGGACAGAGACTGGCAAAAAGATAGCAACCACAAAATGTATACTTGGTATATAATATATGTTTGGACCGAACCAACTATAGGATCAAACCAAGTGTTTGATTAATGTACAAGTGGACTTACTTTATTAATTATAAAGAAAAGTTAAATAATGCGGAAGTAAACACAACACAAGATTTTTTTAACGAGGAAACCGCAAACATTTTGTTAACGTACAAGTGTACTTACTCTAGTTATAAAGATAAGTTATTTGTCCAATTTATACTTTCAGAATTAAGCCGTTATACAAAGACTAATACCAGTTTTATATAGCTAAAACTAAGTAAACTAATCCCAAGTTTCCTAGTTCCTGCAGTATTCCCACGCCTATTACCAATCTGGTGAAAGCACGTGAATCCTAAGATACAGTCTACTATCTTAAGTTACTTCACCCGCCGTGAAGACTTATTTCACTCAACTCCTTTAGATCGTATTACGGAATAGTAACACCCCGTGTTTTTGTCTTGAGATGAAGCTTCATCCAAAGCTTTTGTTGCGTGGTAAGAGTCATATTGACCCAAGGCCAATATCGTGCAAGAGTGGCGCATTATGTTTGGCATATTGGCCAAGGGCTAATATCATGTTGCTAGATATATTGGCCAAAGGCCAATCTTACATCAAATAATGCATTAGGCAAGTTGGGTAGATGGCCTTGAGCGTTGTAGCGCAACCTTAACGCATTATCCAGGCTATTAGCCTAAAGCCAATATTGCACAACAGTTGTGCAATATGCCAGAGTGAGCTGGCCGAGTGAATATTGTGCAATCATTGCACAATATTGAAGTCGGCCTATGGGCCAGAACAAAAACACAACAATTATTGTCGGTTTTTCAAAAGTACATGACAACGACCATGAATAGTGAAGCAAGCACCTCAAAAATGTGACTTGGTGAATGTAAAAGTCTTCCCCCAATTTGAGTTATAGAAATGTCAATATAACATATATAGAGAGGGGTAGTTGGTTGAAGGTGCATATGCGGACTATGCACCAAGTAAGCTTCAAAGCTTAGTCGAAAGAGCATAAATGTTGCTTATGCCTTTTATAGCTGTGTAGCCTTGCCAATGAAGCATATTAAGCATGGGCATTACTATGCCATGCCGCGGACTAAGTAATGCTCAACCTTTGTGCATCTTGAAGGAACGACCTACATGAACTATGTCATTACCATTATTGCTTGGCCACGGCCTTGCAAACGAGATGGCTTTAGTTGTTGTCCCTTCGAGGATAAACTACAGTTTGTGCTTGATCCCTTTAAAGTAGGGAAGGGTAAGTAGGTAGCCGTAATGAGTTGCAGCATTGCCGGTCCAGCACTTTGTCTCTCATATCATCTAATTGCGAGATGATTGCGGCATGTTGGCCTCTCATATCATCTAGCTCGATATTGCGATGCAAGAGATGATTGTGGCCAAACTTCATGAGGAAAGTTGCATTCCATTTCTTGGATACTCATACTTCCTATCAAGACGTTCGACGTAGGCATGCACCATTTTCGCATCGGGCATTGACAGAAAAGTAAGCTACATCAATATGCAAGTTAGCAGAGCTTGCATAAGCCTAAGAAAAGTACAGAATGAGCCTGATTGATGCACCCCTGGCACGAGCTAGACAAGTGCATGCTTTTAGCAATGCCTAAGCTAAGTAAACAGGTGGAATTAGGCCTGCAATGGCCTATGCGTAAGTTTAAGGCATGTTTTATGCCTAAAAAGGACTCAAAGGCCAGTGATGCATGCAAGATGCATCGGACATAGCCTTCAAAACTTTATAGTCTTGTTCTGCGGTAAGTTGGTACGGTGTGGAAGATAAGTTAGCTGCATCATGCTTGTCGAGCATGTTTACATGGGAAAATGAACGTGCATTTGCCTAGTTTTAAGGCCCGATTAATTGCAGCAAAATGGCGCATCGGGAATATTATGACCTGCGCGCCTTAGCGCTAGGCATAATCTTCAGGTCCATCACAGAAAAAGTAAAGGACTAATCTATATTCGGTAACCACTCTATCAATCTCAAAAACTAAATTGGAGATGTATGTTGAGTTATACAAAGGATCTTCTATTTAAACTAATAAACTCCTTTTTATCGGTTCAAATCAACTAAGATCTAAATTATCAAGATAATCAAGAAGACCATCAAACGATAGATCGTCGATCTCTACGACAAGCTATAAGATGTCTGTTAAGATAGATAAGCTATGTCGGATCCCAACCAATCAAGTGTGCATGAAGTATCTCACAAATATCAGAAACCAATCAGAAATCTTCTTGTCTTCAAATATTCATTCTTCAATGTACTTGCACAAAAAACTTGATTCCCTTATGATCAATAACGCACGATTGGAGTCTGTCAACAATTGATGATCACAAGCATATCTTCAGATCTAAAAACAGATATGAACTTTGTCGATCCTTGATCTAGTTCGGGTGACCTTATATCAGAAGAGATCGAAGAATCACATAATAAACAAATTAGGTGAATATCAAGTTTCAACTACCGTTAATCAATCAAAATAATAATAGAAACTAAAATAACAATACGATTCTAGCTTCCCACCAATAGTACTTCTAGACGTTTCTTGATCCCACATAAATCTTTAAAGAGCGAGCGTAAGAGGTTTCGCCTAATTAGGTTACTCTAATCTCCACAATAGTATTATGAATAATACTATTAGTTGGTTATCACACTGACGACAAAATAAAGTGCATGTGCCAGGATAAGTGTGTAAAAAGAACAAACTTCACTATTTATAAAACATGGTAGATTGGACACTAGGAATTTCTATAACCGAAAATATCAAAATATATGCAATAAATACCAATTTCTGATTTTGTCTAATACCAACTAATATCCAACTAATATATTGAAATCTCTCATGGATGAAAACTCAGTGTTAGCTAGCATACAAGTATACTTTACTAATATATCTTCCAGATATATGTTTTACTTACCAGGAAAATAATAATTACGATAATAAGGAGAAAGAGTGTCTTTGACGATTTTTCAGACGATTGAAACCTTATAACTTTTTCGGTATCCTTCGTCGGTTTTCACCCTGCAGATTCTTCTCATTCTTTCTCTTTTAGATTCCCCTCAACATGCTCTTTCAATTGATGTATATCTTACTGCATGTTTACTCCAGAATCATTCGGTTTGTTATGGTTGTAACACGCCGAGTTTCGGACCAAGGTCAAACCCATATGGAGATTCGAACTTGAAGCGTTACGGGTCGAAAGAGACTTATGCATATAACTCTTCTAATTTATTTATTACAACAAACATAATTAAATTTTTCTAACATGAGCTTACACATATGAATTCGTGAATCATCTCTAACAACATTTTCAACAAACATATTAGTTCAAATTACATTTCAAGTTATACAATAAAACAATAGAATACTAAACTAACTTCAACTTCCATAAATCTGCAAGGAATGTCAATTGGGGTGAGATGACACCTCAATAGAATGCACCCCCATTCTGTAAAGATGTGAAAATATCAATTAATCAAAGAGAAAATACAAAAAGAGATTTTGCACAACTTCGAGGATTCAATTATATGTTCAATTAACAAGCTCACAATATCAATAATATTTCTGACAAATAATTCAATTTATGATTCAATACATCATCGATTCAATTATGTTTTCAACAGTTCATCCATTTGAATTTAACACATCACTTCACAATTCATCCATTTAAGTTTCAACTCATGAGCTCATAACACTAATAATATATTCAACAATTCATGGACTATAGAGTTTAGCACATGATTTACACATTATTATTGCCACCAACAAACCATGAGTTTACGGTACGAAAACATTGGTTCGTACACCCACCTATCGTTTACCGGCACAGACAACCGCCATCGATGGTCAGGAAACACAAGTTTACCCATTTAACTCCCAGGGATCATTTATAACTTTTAAATCATATTTACAAACAATACAAGCAACCATGGCTTAACAACATAAACAAACAACATGATTTTCTTTTGAGCATTTATGCAACCAAGCTAATTGCATATATTTTACATCATGCATCTCAGGGTGATTGATTTATCTGATCTTCCTAAGAAACTAGGCAGATTACATGTCATTACCAAACAATTCATATTAAATTCACAATAATCAGAAATTGAGCAACTCCAAATCCATATGAAACATAATACATAAACCTACAACTTTCATGAAGACTACACATCATTTTGAAATCATCAAGATTACCTAAATCAAACAAAAACATGATAAAGCGAATCTATCCAGAAATTTTAGAAATTATTATCTAAATTAAAAAATATATTTAACGGTGGAAATTTCTAAAATTTAAACTAGTGATACCCAATTATATTATCTATCAACGTGAGAAGCCTGATCATCAATCAAACATATATAGTTTTGATAGATAAATAAAAAGATAATAAAATTAGAAAAACTGAAGAGACAATTAAATAAATAAAATAACAAATATTTTGATTAAAGGAAAATGAAAAGATAAGTAAAATAATTAAGAAAGATAGGAGTGTTATTAAGTATGATTAGTGAATTATTATGCAGATTTTCGAGTAGATGGTATAAACAAGCCAAGTGGATCAAATAATGACACGGTTCATGCAGAGAAAGAAGATACATCTCATTATACTTGTATTTAGAGTTACTAAAACAAGTTTTTCAGAGAAATTACTAGCACTTCCAGTATACCATAACAGTGCATATTGAATTTCTCCAGGACTTTCAAAGACATGATGGTCCCCACCAAATAGCTTGGACCAAACAGAGGAAGCATAAACAGAACATCAGGGTATGGGATAATGTCTTCAGTAACACTTTCGCATAGATTGCAGATGAGATCAATGTAGTTGAAGATGCTTGCAACCTTGGCATTGGTGGGAGGATACCATGAGCACACTTCCATATGAACATTGGATTGAGAGAGAAATATCAAGTTTCCAAATATGTGTTCAGGTAGAATTAAGAGAATCATTTTAATACTTACCTTGAATTTTCTTATCGTACAGATTTTTAATAGTGACTTGATGTGATTTTTAAAGTGGTTGTAGTAAATGAGTTCAAACTCTCGGACTTGTGAAGATTCGAGTTTTTAAATTTAATAAAAATATATAAACAAAAATTATAAACAATGGGCGAGAGGTATTGGGACTAAGGATTTGGCCAATTCTCATGCATATGGTTCAATTTATTTATTCTCAACAATTATAACCCAAATAAAATATGATATGGTGACTCTTATTTTTGCCTAAGTAGATTCTCAAAATATTAGTTGTAAATCCTAAGCATGATGTATCAAAACATTTAAGCTAAGCATACATCATCAAATTAAATGACAACTAATTAATTCAAATCATATTTCAATTTTAAATTAATGCAAAAGTCATAAAAAGAATAAATTAAATTTACCATATGATGAAAATCGACTCCCTCCGTCGTCCCAATGTTTGGGTTTAGCTCCTCATATCAAAAACACACTCAAAAGATTGAAACATGGCTCAAAAGGTGTTTTTAGTAAAGAGAAACAATAATACAGCGAATCTGCAACACTTAATGGTCGTTACAGAAGTCACCGTTACAATCAGGTGTTGTTTATAAACGATAAATGTGGTCTGCTGTTGAAGAACGATACTCGTCTGCGACTGTTTCGCGTGTGTCTTATGTTCTTCGTGTTCTTCTTCTTCAGCAGCAGCAACAAACAGCAGCAGCGGAGCCTGTAAATCTCTGATTCTCGCCTCCTCAAGCCCTCTTCAAGTCCCCAAACTCTCGACACCCCTTCTATATGACCCTACCAATCTATTTATATCAAAAATACTGATTAAATCTTCCAAAATCTCTTCCTTTCTCTTTACGGACAAGTTGCGGCAATTTCTTGTTTTACTTGTTTCACGCGTTTATGAGCTTTCCAACTTATCCCAAACTCTTCTTTAGATAGAAACGTATCTTTGGAAAGAAAATCTTGCCTTTAGTCTCCCTAGAATTCCAAAAATAATTCATCACAGACCCGTGTAAACTCATCCCTCTGTTTTGCTCTAATTCGATCTCTAGCCAATTTGGGTTCAATCCAAAGACTTTACCAGGTCTGTTTAGGCCTAAGGAGTAAACCCAATCAATTTCAGCCCTTTAATCTCCATAAAAATCGATCAAAACTCCAACCCTAATTTTGTCCGTGAGAACCATGTTTTCCCGCCAATTTTCTGTTTTGAATTTTGAGAAGAAAGTGACCTCCCCCTATCCAGTCCCGGTCTGTGTTTAGTAGCTGCTTGGAAATGGGTTACCCCTTATCCAAAGTGAGAGTCCGAATAGAAAATGTCCTCCCAGGTGCCTTTAACAACTTTTCGAACCAATTTTGCCGCAAAAGCTTATTTCTCCAAAAACACATACAAAGAGATAAAATACCAAAATAAGTACAAAAATGGGTACTAACAATATACACAATAGAGATGAAAATAGACACATAAATACGTCTATCATGACTCTTTGTCATTCAAACTCCATATTATAATATCCTTTTCTTGCAGATAGAAGGAGTGGCATAGATACACTAAAATCATGTGATATGTCCATATAACCTCATCATTAACGTGTCTGCGCAACAAGGTCACAAGTGAAGTAGGATATGGTGTTGGGTACTTGGACAATGGGCCTAAGAAGAGCAGAAGTTGCATAGGTGTTTGGACCCAAAATTGGGTCGTAATCTAAAACTGACGCCCTAAACCCTTGTCGCCTCACATATAAAGTAACACCATAGAAACCCTAGTTTGTTTCATTTTCCTCTCTCACAGGTTCGTTCTCTATCTCCTCTCTACTCTTCAGCTGCAGCTTGACTGCCGCATAGTCTCTGGGTTTGCGATATTTCTCGTAGATTAATAAAAGGTTACAAGATTAGTTGAACTAGATCTGCTTCTGATAACACCAGCTCTATAATCACTGTCTATCCATTCTCTGTTTTCGATCTAGAATCGTTCTTCTTTGTGTCATCTGCAGTTACTAATCTGTTTATTTGTCTGGGTTTTTGGTTACAGGGTAGAAGTTTGTACCAGGAAAATAACCATGAGGTATGTTTTATAAAATCCATCTCATAGTTTTGCAGCTTGAGATTCTGCGATTCGTTGTATGCGCTCATTCTTTGTGATTCACTAGTTAGGTTTTTCATATCGTATTCTCGTTTTAATTTGGATTAGGTTAGTGTATTTGTATTCTAAGGTTGTGTTGTGTATTAGGTCGTGGTTTTCTTGCTGTTCTTTGAAGCCTAAAACTCTTGTATTATGGTCCTCAATATATTAGGCTGATTAGAAAAACTCCCTAGTTTGACAATTTTGATCCCTTAAATGTATTAAGTACAAGTTTGCTGCCGTTATGCTGAGTCTCTATCTGTATATGCCAATACTAATTCTATACAAAATAAATCTCAAAAGTTGCATCTGGCCCCATTGTAGGTTTATACCAAGATACTAAGTTCTGCGATTTAGTACTACAAGTTGTAAATAAGGGGTTTTATTTTTGTTTACCTATGGTGAATGATAGTTGTTATGTTGTCCTGCTAGAGAAAGTATATTTTTGGGTGTTGAGTCGAGAAACCTTGGAATGTTTGACCTAATCTGATTCTGTTACCTATTGCAGCAAGCTTCAGAGTGAAGTGTTGAGGGAAGCAATCTCCCAGATCAATACCGAAGCTACCACTAAAAAGCGAAATTTCACCGAGACAGTGGAACTTCAGATTGGTCTTAAGAACTATGACCCTCAAAAGGACAAGCGTTTCAGTGGTTCAGTGAAGTTGCCACATATTCCCCGCCCTAAGATGAAAGTCTGCATGCTTGGAGATGCTCAGCATGTTGAGGAGGTGAGCTTTGCTCTTTAAACCCATTACTTGTTTATATAGTGTATTGAATTCATTAATATAACTAGTCTGGATGATATATGATTATGATTATGTGTCTGAGAAGGAATAATATCATCTTCGTTTCATGTTCATAGACCCTGAAAGGGACAACAATCTCTGAGTGTTCAATCACGCATACCTTGGGGACGAGTCTCTCTAGAAACTGATTTAGGGTCTTAGATAAATTGACATCTCAGAAAGCCATTGCTCTGTCTTAATCAGCTTATGGCTCGCTATGATGGCTACATCTTCATGTTATTTAGTTAATTATTTGCTTGAGTTCTCAAACTCTCAAGTTAACTAGGGCCACATTGGTGAGAGTTGACCAAATTGTTTCGGCCTTTTGTAATAATAATACTTTGTCACTTTTGATTACAGGCTCAGAAGATCGGTCTTGAGTACATGGATGTTGAAGGTCTTAAGAAGCTTAACAAGAACAAGAAGTTGGTCAAGAAGCTTGCAAAGAAGTTCCATGCTTTTCTAGCCTCAGAAGCTGTTATCAAGCAAATTCCCCGTCTTCTTGGACCTGGTCTTAACAAGGCAGGCATGTTTTCTACCAAGAACTGTGGACTTATTAATTTGTTTCTGCTGCTTTGTCTCGCCTTTTTGTTATCGTGCTCTTGTTTACTAGGAATTTGCCAACATAGTCATTGCTAATTGTGTTTTTTAATGCTATGAAATGCAGGTAAGTTCCCAACTCTTGTGACTCATCAAGAGTCATTGGAGGCCAAGGTGAATGAAACCAAGGCTATGGTTAAGTTTCAATTGAAGAAAGTGCTCTGTATGGGTGTTGCTGTTGGTAACCTTGGTATGGAGGAGAAGCAGATCTTCCAGAACGTTCAGCTTAGTGTCAACTTTCTAGTATCATTGTTGAAGAAGAATTGGCAAAATGTGAGTTCTTCTGGCTTTGTTATTTTTGGTTTTGAATCTTCTACATAATATGATTTTCAACATAATTTTTTGTGGTCTGCCATTTCTGAGAGTATATCTCTGTCAAATTTTGATTGTTTTTTTGTGTGTTTGTTGAATCAGGTGAGGTGCTTGTACTTGAAGAGTACCATGGGAAAGCCAGTCCGCATCTTCTAAGCATTACATTTCTATAATTGTAAGGGCAATTCCTACATGCTCTTCATGTTTCGTGAGATCCCTGGAGAGTTACACGTAGGGACTGCCCTGAGAGTCTGTAACCAGATATAGGTAGCAACTGTTTGCATGAGTAGTAGGCTTTTTCTGAAAATGCTCAGTTATCTTTTTGTTTAATTTCTGAATTCGTTTTTTCTGATTTTTTACTCGTTAGTTCAGGGATACTTAAATCTTGAAAGATAATTATTTGGCTTTTCTTTATCGACTTGTTAAATAGATGGTTGGCTTTACCAGATTTTTAGTTTATACTTGGAAATGCAATGGTATTTGTTATGAAAATGGTTAAGAGATTTGGACCAATCCTTTATTTCCAATATTGTTTGATTTTAGAAAGGTTCCTACCATCTTCAATGCTCCTTGGGTTGCCTCACTTTTTGATTCCTCTCATTTGTGCCCCGAGGTCTTGAAAAAAGTTCATACCGGTTTGTACCTGCAAACAAATACCGGATTGTACCTGCAAACATATCTCTTTGGCAGCGGGTTAATTTACTTATTCCTGGTCTCCCTTTTCCATCCCTTGTAGCTACATTCCATTTGGTCATTGCCCTTGACTAAACTGGACAGAGCTGGAGAGAACTACGAACAGAGGCTAAGAGCAAGTCCCGTGGTGGAAGAATTTCGTCTTCCAAACTTGACTAAACTGGAGAGAACTATGAACAGAGGCTAAGAGCAAGTCCTGTGGTGGAAGAATTTCATCTTCCAAACTTCCATGACACCTCATCATTTAGAATAGATCATAATAGAAGAATTTCATCTTCCACTTCCATGACACCTCATTATTTGGAATAGATCATGGAAGTCCAAGTCTAATGGTTCGATTATCCAGAACGGCAAAGAAATAGCGTTTTCTAAGAAAGAGAAAATACGAGAGAAAAAAAGAGCTTGAAATAGTCTGTGTAGTACAACATGCCTAAAAACAGTTACCCCCGTCCTACTTTAGATGCCAAAATAGGGAAAAAAATTTTGTCCTAAAATACTGGCTATACTTCATATTTTTCCACCTTTTATCCTGATTTGCCCCTAACTTGGAATCAGCCCATAATATGGAGAATTGTGTATTTCAATTTTCTAGACACACTCTTAAATACTTTTCTCTATATATTTCCTTTAATTTGCGTTTTTCCAAGTAAACAATAAAAACCTAGACATCTAAAAACTAAGAACCTTCAATACTAACCTAGGGTAATTGTGGAAAAAAAAACTATTCTCTTTGTGTTTCTTAATCTTTGTGCAAAACCCTATTTAGGCATCTAAACTAGGACTGAGGGAGTAGTTTGTAGTTTGAATGTAAGGCCCACTAATTTATTTAGACCTATTAGTGTTTTCCACGTTGACATATTACCACTACCTAATAATTTAATAAAAGAGGAAATACTTTGATTCTCAACCGTGAGAGTGATTTCAGTCGATATTTCGCAAAATACCATTTTGATTAGCGTATGACGCCCGAAAATGATTTGTATCCCGGTATTTTATCCCGAGGATATCACCGAGAGAGACAGAGAGTAGGGACGCACATGCCACACACCAATCCCGATGGTAGAGGCATTGCTCAACTAACGCATGTAGGCCTGCACAGAACCGAAACGTAACCGCAAATCGAACCGATAACCGCATAAACCGAACCGTAACCGCACCGAACCGATAATCCAACGGTCGGTCACGGTTTTAATTTTAATAACCGTTAGATCTTCGGTTCGGCCAACGGTTCCACCAATAACCGCAACCTTACCTAACCGATTTACCAATTAATTTAGGCCGTTGATTTATTTCTATTCTGATCAATCCTAGCCGTCTAAATTCGAGTAACCCTAGAGTATATATAGTAGAAACCCTAAACTATTAAGCAGCGTCTTCATTTTTTCTTCATTTCCTCTCCGAGACTTGGTCTCTCTCCAGTCGCCTCTTTCACCACCAGTAGCATATAGTCGCCTCCTCCACCTCCATCAAGATTCAAGACTCAAGAGCACCACCACCTCTATGATCTAGTAAGTAGTAAGTGTTTTCTCCTTGATTGATTTTTTTTTAATCAATTTCTAGGGTTTTTTTATTTTTAGGGTTTCTTTTGATTCTCGAGATGGTTTGATTTATGTTGTCAATCGATTACTGTTTATCAATCGATTTAGAGTTATAATTTTTTTGTTTTTGTTTTTATGTTCTCAGACCTTGAAGAGCAGGACCAGCAGCTGGAGTTCTTCATTAAAAGATAGGGAGTTCTTCTAGAGAGTATTGTCAGCTCAAACAGGTAACTAGTGCTTCAGTTTGACTTGTTCTGTTTTATTTGAGTTCAATCTTCAGTGTTTATGAGGTTTTGTTGATTATGAAATTGAGTAAAAGGGTTTGTTGATGTAAAATGTCTTGAAAAAGGTTTGTTGATTAATGAAGTGATTTATGATCTGTGACTATGAGCAAAAGGATTTTAAACTTTTAACGGGTGTTGATTGATATGAGGTATTGTTGTTATATGAATTACTCTTTGAGAATTTATTTACTCTTTTCAATCTCTGTTAAATGCTTTATATCACATATAAAAGTTTGAACTATTTGTGTAATACTTATGTTGTGAAGTGAGATATTGGTAACTGAGTTGTTAGAGTTCCAAATTATACCTGACCAATTAGTACAGTGGCTAGGATTTGATGATTAAATCCATGATTGTAATGCTGATTGGTTCCCAAATTGTTGCTTGAGCTTAAGTAGAATCCTTTGTTCTTCCTTATCTTCTCGAGTAGTGATAGGCCTACTTGTATTAAGAACTAAATATTGGAAATGATGTTTGTTGCAGAGATATGTGTGCTTGTATTAATAACTAAATGTTGGAAATGATGTTTGTTGCAGAGAACTAAATGCTTGGATCAAGTTCAGTTTCGTTATCGAGCTGCAAGATGACAGGTGCATCTCCAGCCTCTCAATCCCCTGCAGCTGAGTATACTGAAGTTACACCTTCTGTAACACCTCAAGTTGATGCTACACAAGAAACACAGCAGGCTACACAGGTCCCTTCACCTGAAAGTGAACCAAATAAGAAGGGAAAAGTGAGATCGAAAGTATGGAATGATCTTGTAAGGCTCAATGAAAAACAAGCACAATGTAAGCACTACAAGAAGAAGTTGCAAGCTGATAGTCGAGGAAATGGCACCTCCAGCATGAAGACACATTTAGGAACATGTCCTGAGAATCCCAACAAGAAGCTGAAGGGACAACAGAGTTTAGTGTTTCCACCACCAAGACCAGGACAGTCATCGCAACTGGTTGTTGTTAGTTATGACAAGGATATGTGTAGAAGGAGATTGGCTGAGTTTGTCATAATAGATGAACTTCCATTTAAAATTGTAGAAGGAGAAGGGTTTAGAAGATATAGTGAACAGTTGGAACCTAGATTCAAGGTGCCAAGCAGGATGACCATTTACAGAGATCTTTTGACAATCTACAAAGATGAGAAAGAAAAGTTGAAGAAATATTTCAAGGAAATTAAACAAAGAGTCTCTCTCACAACTGATACATGGACCTCTCCAAACAACTTCAACTATATGTGTGTGACAGTGCACTTTGTTGATATTCATTGGAAGCTTCAAAAGAGGATCATCCTGTTTTGCCAGATCAAGGGTCATACTGGAGTGGAAATTGGGAAAATGCTTGAAAAATATTTACTGGATTGGGGTCTAGAAGATCTTTTCGCTGTGAATTTGGATAATGTCAGTGAAAATACTGTGGCGATTGAGTATCTTCAAACCAGTGTCATCAATTGGACAGGAGCAACAGTTAGAGCTCAATATATGCAGGTTAGATTGTTTTTTTTTATGTTTAAATATTTTCTTCAGTATGAATGAGTTTTTTTTTTTTTATGCTTAAATCTCTTCTTCAGTAGTTTAATTGTTTCATTTATACTTAGCTTTTGAGATTGTAATGGACCTCCATGTTTTACATTGACAAAGTTTAAACGTGCTTAAATATGCTTAAATGCTTAAATAGCTTTTGAGATTGTAATGATGTTTTCATTTAGACTTAACTTAAATATGTTTAAATGCTATTTCTATGGACTAATTTTGAGCATGCAAGCATTTATTTTTAGTGATTCATTTCTCCCTGCCTCTCTCTCAGTCCATTCTTTTGCAGAGTTGTTTATTTACAAAGAATTTGTTGTTTATCTTTCAATTTCTGTAAATACTAGCTAGTATTGTAGCATACCTTTTCTGTTTTCCTGCCATCCTTAGGGTTCTACAGTTCTGATTTCATTTACTTTACATCTATATGATTGCTGTAACTCTTAAACTAGTAGCATTGCTTGTACACTTTGTAAATATTTTTGCTTGTACACTCTGAAACCATAACATAGTACCACTTGAAGCTTCTCATCAGTTTGCTGTAACTATGTTTCTTCCATTTAAATGACTGCACTATGTAAACTGTGTTAAATGCCTTGTCCTCTGTATATGCTTGTGCATCTTTACTGATTCTTTCATGCTTTGTCATTACTCAGTTTAGAACAAGTACATTTGTTATTACTCTGTTTTGAACAATTTACTAATATTTCCTTGTTTCATTCTTTTATCAGGTAAGGTGTGCTGCGCATGTTCTTGCGCTTGTTGTTAAAGATGCGGTGCTGTTGTATCACAAGTCAATTAGCAGGATCAAATCAGTTATCAAGTATGTTACCGGTTCTCCCTCTAGGTTAGACAAATTCAAAGAATGTGCTGCTCTTGAGAAGATTGATTGCAAGAAGATGGTGATGTGAAAACCAGGTGGAATGCTACATATCTAATGCTTGAAGCTTCCATTCCATATGAGAAGGTCTTTAAGAGATTAGAAAGATAAGATAAGAGCTTTCGAGATAAGTATATTTTCAAAGAATCTGAATGTGAAGCTTTACCTAATACTGATGATGACACTGTTGTAATTGATAGTAAAGTTTATTTTCTTAGTTCTAGTGAATCTGAATGTGAAGGATATGTAACTAAAAAGAGGAATACGAAGAAAAAGAACAAACCCCGTCATCATGCTCCATATGCTGCAGACTGGTCATATGCTAGGAGTCTTGTGAAATGTTTAAAAATCTTCTTTGATGCTACTGTTAAGTTCTCTGCTTCAATACAAGTTACTACACATGAGTTTTTATGGCAGTTGGCTTTGATTCATGAACAGTTGGTTCGTCTTAGATCTATAGGAAACCGAGATTATCATATTTCTAGGATGGCAGAAGTAATGTTTAAAAAGTACAAGACATATTGGGGGGATTATGAAGATATGAACTCTGTTCTGTTTTTTGCCAAGTTGCTTGATCCTCAAGAGAAAGAATCTGGTTTGAAGTTTGATCTTGAATGTTTGTATGAGCAAGATGATTTCAGAGTTTGAACTATTTTGAAAGCTGTGAAACAAGATATGGGAAAACTTTATGAAGAGTACAACACCATGTATTCAAATGCCAATGAAGATGAAGGTGACATCAGCTTTTGAACTTTAGTTATCTTCTTTTGTTCTACTGTTAGAGATTATAAATATTGTTATCATCATCATTTACTAATATTGATTGTGCTGATGTCTTAGGTACTGGGTCAACAACTGCTGCAGGTGTAGATGACATGGTAGTTTGTGTGCAAGAAGAGAACGTTGAGGATATGCTTGAGTCGAGGAAGAAAAGGCGAAGAATGAATGTTCACTCTACTCATCCAAAGTCATAACTTGAAAGGTATTTGCTTGATGACTGTGAAACATCTACCAGGGATTTTGATATTCTGGCTTGGTGGCAGGCTAATAGTACCAAGTATAAGGTACTATCACCTATGACGAAGGATATTTTGGCAATACCAGTGTCCTCAGTTGCTTCAGAGTCTGTATTCAGTACCGGAAAGCGCATTCTTACAACATGGAGAAGCTCGCTATCTGCCAAGACAGTTGAAGCACTTCTCTGTACGCAAAGCTGGTTGCAGAAACCTATCTCTCTTGATTTCATATGTGACTATGTACCAGATGACAATGCAAGCATTGAAGATGGTAATGGAATCTCTTCTCTTCTTTTTTGACTTAAAATTTGAATGAATGTAGTAACTAACTGTGGCTGATACACTAAGCATGATGAATGTCATAATATGGTATTGATTATAAATGATATTTGTCCCAGTTGAAACTGTAGCCTTTGCCGTAATTATCAAACTGAAACTGCAACTTTCATTTTTCATATTTTATTTACTGAATGTGGTTTTAAAACATATACATCTGAAAGAAAGATAACAGAAATTGGGAATTTGCTATTGCAATGCCATGTTAACATTCCACTAGTCATTCTTTAATCTTATTTGTTGCTTTTCTTCTTGGCATTCTTGTTGCAGACATTTTGGGCAAGGATGAAGATTAAGGGGATAATTGGCTTGAGAAATTAATGGACTGCAGTCTTTTACTGGTCTGCTACTTGAGAAATGAAGATTAAGGGGATGACTGCAGTCTTTTACTGGCAACTCTTCATGCTACTTGCTTTTTAACTTTGGTTATCTACTTGTTAAGACATCAGCTCTGTTTAACTTTGGCTATCTTTAGACTTTGGTTAATATTTAGACTTAAGACTTTGGTTACCTTGTTTTTAAACTTCAACTCAGTTTTTAATCTTTAGACTTTGGTTATCTTGTTAAGACTTAAGTATGGAATGTATCAGTTTTTTAAGAATTTCAGAATGTATATGTACAGGTGCAGGTATAGGTACAAAACCGAACCGAACCGTAAAATAACCGAATAGTGTCGGTGCGGTTAAAAACCGAACCGAATACTAAACAGTTCTGCTACTGTTTCAATTTTGATAACCGCACTATACACGGTTAGGTCAACGGTTTTACCAATAACCGCACCGCACCGAACCATGTGCAGGCCTAAACGCACGATATCTTCCCGGGATTTTTGGGCGTCAATGTAGCATTACCCTGTATGAACAGCCGGATGACAGCTGATCCCACATGGCTGCTAACATGGAGGATAGAGAAAAGTTTCTTTTTCCCACGTCATCATAGACAACAAGCAACATCAAACTACAAAATACACAGTAACAATTTGATTTTCTATTGCACAAAGGTGATGGTTTTGTTTTATGAGATCCTTCCACGTTCAAGTATGAATTTTCGAAGAAATCCTCAACTATTATTGGAATCACTAATTAGTTACATAAACGATTTATTTTTTTGCTTGATTGTCGATGTACTTCCACTTAATTTTTCCTCTAATCGATCTCTGATTGTTTGTGGGTTTTCTTTCCCTAAAAATTTCCACGATAAAGTTTAACTTTTGGATTTGATTGTATATGAAGCCGGTGATTTTTAGTTTTTATAAGATTTCTGGTTTGGGATTTGTAATTGTTTATCTATGCTTTAATTGTGCACTCGAAAATCACACAAGTAGGTCCCCCTAAAAACTTCAAAGTAAAATCAATTTTTTTGCAGTACCAGTAATAAAATCAAGCTTCAAGAGAGTACATCTATGGTGGACAGTACTAAGACCAATAGATATTAGGGTTTCTCTTCAAGGCAAGACGGAATTCCATGATATCATTACACTAATCTATATATGTGTTCTTCGTTTTTGTGTCACCGATGTAAATGGTTGATCATGGAAAATCGGTAAGCGAGAAGAAGATGTGGCGGTGAGGAAGAAGAAGTTCGAATCAGTGCATTTTTTTTAGAACTCCGTTTTCTTTTTCTTGTTTAATGACGTGGATAAAATGCAGAAAGTCTCTTTCCTCCACATTGGCTTCCAAGTTGGATCAGCTGTTATTCCGCTGTTCATGTAGCAGGATTGACGTATTACGCCAAACTGATTAGCGTTTCTGACAGATAAAACGCTAGTTAGATTAGCGTTAGACGTTATTTTGTTTAGCATTTTCGTTTGGCTTCTAAGCTCTCTTCCATGAAACCTTGGAACATGGCTTGGAAAAAGTGTGGAATACCCCATCTTGAAAGCCATTAGACTTGACATTCCACACTTTTTCCAAGCTTGGAATGGCTTGGATTCCACCATAAGACGTGCTCAAACCAAATAGATTTTGTATCACTCATAATCCTGTGGACCCTAAATGCAATTACTAAATCAGATAGGAAACCGTAATTTTTCGTTGCGCTTGTCTTTACTGTTGTGCACAGTGCACTTGTACTTGCCTATCCGTGTTATGTCTCAAAGTGAGATGACACAGTACATACCTAGACTCCAATAGGCTCACATTGAACCCACCCCTATAAGCGAGCTTAGAGGCGGTTCCTCTTTCCTCGTATATGTGGAAACAATTAACAAACACTCTTACGATGATTTTTTTTTTTTTTTTTTTTTTTTTTTTAAAGCATGAGATTTATTAGATTACTAAAAAAAACTATCACACTAGGGTAAGTAATACCCGAATGGTCGACGATTACAATTGGACCGGTAAGGCAAGACTATGATAAAGGAACATAGAGTGAGATGCAGTCTCCAGATTAGAATTGCATCGGGGTAGAAGTTGGAATTGGTGAGGTTGTCGAGGGACCGTGGGCCTTCGACGAATGCTTTCCACAAGAAAAGTTGTACTTTTGGTGGACACGATTGTGCCCAAAGAAACTTGGTTGTTGACGGAGGATTTCGATGCAATCGATTTGAGGTGAACTGCCGATACACTATTTGCCCATCCACAATTTTTTCTGCTTGGTCCATAGTGAAACTTTTGACTTGTGTCCCTAGCTGGTAGAGTCCTAACAAACAGAAGCAAAGTAACTACTTAGACTAGGCCTAACAATAACTAAAAGAAGAAACCTTATTACAATTGTGCTTTATAGAAATATAACACTTGCACAAATTACCATACAGATAAAGTCGCTAGCAATTATGCAAGATAAAGAAACTACTGTACGTATAGCTGTGCTATAGTAAACTAGAGAAACACAACACTATGACTAAGACTAGATTACAGTTAACTAGAAATACAAAGATGCAGTTTAACTAACAAAACAGATAAAGTCCTTAGATTCGGTAAACTAATTGGAGGATTATCCACCGACCCATAGGCAAGCCGTGAGACTAATAGTCTATTAATGCTAAATTGTGATAGAGGAACCTGAAAAATTCAATGGTTCAAATAAGGAACATGTTTCTGAAATTGATGGCGACTCGATTTGGCGCTTCTGATGCTGAGTAACTTTGTCTTTGCGTAATAGTGAATGCACTCACTATTAAACAGCTCACAATCTGATATTATTATTTCTCCACAGGAATCTGGATAAACCATTGTGACTAAAAACTTCATTCATTGTCATATTCTCCCTTCTCCGGACTTGAATTTAAACAAAGAATGAAGGATACTGGCTAGCATTAGGATGATGATCCATTCCATGATAATATGGTATAGCCTTCCCATAAAAAAGAAGGTATAAGTTCATAGTCATAGTAACTCCTTGAAAAATCCGAAAGCAGCAGCATACAGACCCTAACAACAACTCTTGACTCATGTATCTACTAGGAACCCAAACTCTTCAAGGTAATAACTAAACCTTAGCAGATACAACATCACAAAGACCAAAAGCCTCACAGACAAACCAATGTGAGACCTCCAAAATGGGTTAAATCAAGGCAACCATAACTGATTATCCTTGCAGGGATTAGCTTCAGCTTTATAGGGAGGCTGAAGGAGTGAATAATAACAATCGCATAACCAATCCAAAATGGTTGAAAGAGGCAACCAGCAGGATTACAAGCATACATAAACTTTATCGGAAAATAGGGTTTGAGGAGAGGGATCAAAAGGTTACTCAAATTGGGTATGATTAAAAGGCTTTAAAAAGGATTTTTGACTAACTGCCGAGAATAAGAAATTAACATGAATGACGGTTACAGCCAACAGGACATTGAAATAATAAGGGTATTCATCAGCCAAAAACATAAGGCAAAATTGCTGCAATAGGATTCCCAGTTTTCAAGAAAAAAGGACTCCTAGTCTCTGAAATAACTTAAACGAAATGAACAGAAGATGATGAAAATTCACCAGGTATAGGTCTAGCAGGTCACTGTAAAAATGGATGTTGTAGGAGGAAATCTCGACCAAGAGTCGCATAAACCCAAAAATTACATCACCACCAAGATCCAATGGAAGTTACCAACATCAGAAACGTATAACTTCTCAGATGACTCATGACCATTGTTACAAAAAAATCTGAGAGAAACATGATTATAACACAATATAAAAACTAATGAAGACTAAAGCCTCACATGGGCCTGTGGAATTGAGGATAAGCCAAGCATAAAGTACAAATTCATGATTGAATTAGGTTTTGGGTTTTTCAAAAGGGGAAATCACTGAAACCAGAGCGACCTACAAAAACTAAAGCTATAAAGATAAGAAACTAAATTTTCTTATTCTCAGAGTCCTAAATATGATAGCCAGAAAGGTGGAACCTCAACTATGAAAATGCATAAGTTCCATTATGTTGTGTATGGAATAACAAAGATGTTCGGATTGTTGTAGTCCTAAATGTGATATGTTCCATTATGATGTGTATGGATTGATTTTAGATAGAAGACTATACACATAGGTTCCATTATTGAACCCTGTATTATTCGGTTTGGCAAGTTAGCCAAAGAACTAAAAGCTACTTGATGTTCATTTAAACACCTACGAAACTAATCATGATTCAAACAAATAGGTGTTTAAGTAATCAATGAAGTCTTAGAAGTGTTTACGAGAGTTATAGTAATGCTAAATATATTAAAATAATAAGTCTTTAAGCATCTGTTAAACATTGTCGGGACAGTTGGTACAATGGTTCGCCAACCGTAAGGCTTGTTCACGAGTCAGGGTGCTACGGTTCGTGAACCGGGTTCGCCAACCCTACTAAACTACCGAACTCAGTTGACCTCGGTTCGTGAACCGAGTTCTCCAACTGCTAGCCAATTAATCCAACTTATAAAAATCAGTTCACCACGGTCCGCCAACCGGGTTCGTGAACTGTTCCCAACTGATTTTGTGGTTTGCGAACTGGTTCGCCAACCTTCTTGTATTTATGAATCTTAGATATCTATGGTTTGCAAACTGAGTTCGCCAACCTACCTTGTGTAGTAATTCCAGTAAGTTCATATTTCTCTCTTATGATGTTTGAAACATTCTCAAGTGATATAATCATTTGCATGAGCAATTTTCAATTGATCCACAAAATAATTCATAGAACTAATATTGTTAAGGACCTTTGAACATCAAATCACTAAATCATAAGGGTTTCGAATGTGTTTGGTACATGATCTTGTGTCCTCAAATGGGTTTCAAATGTGTTTGGTACATCCTTTTCATCAGAAATATTGTGTGATACTATATTCTTGATTACTTTTTGAGCCCAGGATGGGATATCCTTTTTATTCGAACCCAGGTAGTCTTGATCTGATATCAAACAGATTGCAAATATCTTTCTTTCAAGACTTTCAATATGGCTTTTTAGGGTATTCATACCTTGTAGAAAATGTATTTCTAAGGATTTGCCAAAGCATACCTCTTGACAAGATTCTTTAAGAAGATCTTCTATAAGGATTTTATTCCTTATTTGTGAATGTTCCAGCAATTGTGTAAGATATTGACACTCTAAAGTTTGCTGATTCACTTCATTACAAAAACCCAATTTTTGTTCCAAATAATCTGCCAGATTATTTTGAAGGCGGAGTGTTTCACGCTTTCCTTCACAAATTCTTACATTTAGTTGAACAATAAGTTCTAAGACATCTTCTAGGTTATCAATGGATTTTCCTGCTTCTGAAAAGGTTTTGACTTTGTTGAAAAACCTTTGTAATCCAACCATTAATTCAGGATTAGAAAAAGATAGTGAATCAAAGTTCTTCTTTCTTTCTGGAATAGAAACATAAGATTTTTTACCAGTAATTGGAATCGGATCCAAAACATGCTTTGAACCAGGTACTTGTTCTTTTTGTTTTGGATGCATTCTTTTCTTATCATGAACATGATTCTCAATCAAGTTATCAGTCATAGACTTTGTTCCTTGTTTCAGAAAAGAATTCCGAGACCAATTTCCATTAACCCTTTTTGAGAGATAATTCTCAACATATCGATGTACGTTAACTGAGTCGTTTATAAGTTTAGCTTTACTTTTCTTATTTCGACTCATGTCTTATAGGTTGGATCGCACCAAACACAGAATGTTAGATCTTTTCGTGTTTGCCCGCTTTGATACCAAATTAAAAGACGAGGGTACCCAAATACACCACAATCTTTTTGTTTCAACCTATAAGTCCTCTTACTAAGTGTGATCGTCTATGGACAAAGTCAAGACAATACAACAACTTCGGTATTCACACTTTGTGTGATTGTCTATGGATACGAGATCGAGACAATACGACAAACAAAGTGTGATACTTGATTATAGGTTCGGACTTAACCAAACTTTATAGGATCACTATCAAGTATAACGGAGTTAACGTAAAGTGCAATTTACTTTAATTATAATAAAACAATTATAATGCGGAAAGATAAAGTAAATGACACAACAAAAATTTGTTAACGTGGAAACTGCAAATGCAGAAAAACCCCGGGACCTAGTCCAGAATTGAATACTCTCATAATTAAGCCGCTATACAAAATCTACAAGTTCACTTAGTTTCCTCAGTATCCCTGTGCTTCCGACTTCAGGAGTCACGCACTGGTACAATTCCTTTAGATCGTATTCCAAACAGCAAAGGAACAACGAATTTGTTTAGTAACAACTCTATTGATTCTTTTCAAGATAAAGATATCTCAAGTCATACGCAAAGGCTCATGCGTTTAATCTAATAAACTCCTTTGCCTGGTTAGATCAATCTAACTTTAAATATCAAAATAGTCAAGTCTAGATTCACAATCAATCAATATAGATCTCAAAAAGGAACTATAAAACGATGCCGATCTCACGCAACTAATCAATCGAATAAATCTGATTCTAGTTGGTCCCAGTCGATCAAGGTTTGTGCAACACAAAGATATGAAAACCAATAAGAAATCTTTTTCGTCTTCAAATCTTCTTTAATCTTCAAATAACCTGCACAACACCACTTGAATCTCTTGTGATCAATCACACACAAAACGAAGTCTGTTAACAATGGATTATCACAAAATATCTTTAGATCTAATAACAGTTCTAAAGATCCCGTCGATACTTCGATCTAGTTTGAGTGAATCTTAAATCAGAAGAGAATATTCTCAAGAATAAACAAACTAGGTGCAATAAAAGTTTCAACAACCGTTAGTCAATCAAATCAATCGAAAACTAATAACACTGCAATTATCTAGTTTAATTCCTAGAGATATGCATTTAATTCCTGGTAATTAAAGCATATAAAACCTTAATTAAAAGATTCTTAATTTATTTAGGCGCAGGATCACCTTGAGTACTAAGGAATATCTTCGAAAAATAAATGATAAGAGTTACTGTACGTGTTCAAAGTATGTTGACATCTTTTAACTGTAAATCCTTATTTCTTATTTACATGGATTTACATTCTTGGAATCGTTATACCACACTTCCAAACAAGTTTAGAATTGGTTGACCTGTATTCCAAGACTACTTATGTGATTGATCAAATACCAAATCACATACATGGGTTCAATCAGTTCTACCAATCACTCGGATCGGTTATACCTTATTAAGGAAATACTTGTGATCGGTCACACTAGTCACTAGGATCGATTACACCAGTTACAAGGATCGGTTCCATATTCTCATGGAATTGCTTGTGATCGGTCACACCAGTTACCAGGACCGGTTACTAGGACCGGTTACCAATTACAAGGATCGATTACACAATACTTGTGATCAGTCACACTAATTACTAGGATCGGTTACCAATTACAAGGATCGATCAAACCATCACATGGTGATTACTTAGGATCGGTTACACCAATTAATAAAAACTAGTCATACCAAATCATAAGTCAGGCATTTTGATTAGTTATACCAAGATAGATAACCACGGTTAAGATCGGTTCTACCATCTCACACATATTGGTCATCCAAAGATTTGCAATGAATAACCTGACCAATAAGCCTAATGATTTCCATTTCAATTCGCGAAACAAGTTCATGAATGTACTTACTTTAAACGAATGTAAAACATTGTTTCCTAGGATGAAATCTTCACCATAACCCATTCACATAATCATAACAGTATATACAAGATTATGTCGATGTCATATCTACGAAGTTCAAAATATAAGCGTTATACTTCGTAGTCTAATTCCCTAATACTATGATCATACAATTATGACCATGTCACATCACTAGAGTATTATAAAAAATGTATAGTATATACAGCTTCGCAATTATGTTTTCATTATAGCACGATTTGAAAGATACGTTAGGAATGAAACACTTCAAGTCAATATTACTAACCTCAAGTGGAAGGATGATGTAGTCATTGTAGTTCGCTACTTCTTCACATTTTTCAGGTCTTCGGAGTAATACTTGTATGTCTCAACATTCCTAGACTTTCCAGTCTAACCTAAACGAAGTTGACTCTAGTATTTAATCAAGCGACTTTAGATGAGTTTTGACACACTAAAATATGACAACCAAACTTGACATACCAACGCTTGGTGAGTTCATCCGAGCTATGCTCTAACACTAGCTTACTACCAATTAACTTCGGACTGGAATGTAGTTGATCTCTAAAAGGTATCCCACCGATTAAGGCACAGTCGCGCTCCTTACGCCTCTTGAATTCCAGCAGGACTCCGCACAATTAATTCCCTTAGCTGACCTCACACCAACAATTGAAGACTTTAAACCAAATCTTTCTCCCACAAATTATATATAATTGATTTCCTTTTACAATCAAACAATATGATCAAAGGTGTGAAAATCGACAACAATAGAAAAAGTCTACCTAACCTCAAAATCCGGACTTATGCAACCCGAAGTATAGCCAAGATTATTATTCACCTCACAAGTATAAAACATGTGGAATCAGAAAGTTTGAGACGAAGAGAACTTTTTGATTTCTATCTATCTTGATCAAGTGAGTAAACTCAACAATCAATCAAGATACAGAATACAAGACTTATCAAGGAAATATAACTTGACCTAGCTTCACGAATCCCTATGAAGACTTTGTAGTCGCTAAACCCTAAAAAGGTTAGGAAGAGGACGACTCTAGGTAGAACTAGGACACACCAAAAAGTAGTGTCGGGATTCAATGATCCCAGTTGCTTGAAGTTCCCCTTTTAAAGACTTTCAAAGCATATGTTGTTTATAAACATGTTGTCTTTAGTTGTAAAACAAATCCATTAGATTATGATGTCACGTTTAGTAATTTCTGCACTTTTTAGCGAATCGGACGACACTGAGTTAAATCGGTTTTAATTTTTTTTCCACAAATCTCTCTTGATTCTATGAATTCCTGTTCCATTCATCACTTTTTTTCAATCAAATCATCATGATAACCTTATTTCTAGTTTAGTTTTTCTCTTCTTTATAGAATTTTGGTTTATTATTATTGTTTCATCTTCTTCTTTTACTGTTTAACATAATGCCAATCTAATTCAGTTTAGATTTTCAGTTTTGTTTGAAAATCTCTCCTTTTGTAAATCTTTGCTTCAATTATCTAATGGCTTTTTAATTGATTGCAGGGCCTCCTATTCATTATCATGAAAGGCATCCATTTTTGGACTTTTGTGTAGTTTCATCTTCTTCTATCAACTTTATTGTTGCAGTCAAAGACAGTTTTGATTTCACCTCTGATAGCAGTGTTGCACACCATCAATCAAAGTATGGTCTTTTTCAGTATGATCCAGTATTGTTGTTTAGATTATGTGTATGACTAGAACACCGCTGCCACGGTGGGGAGGGCCGACCGAAGAAAAACGAAACAAATAACAATTTCCGCCGGCATGCATATACTACCTTCGTTTCAGTCATAGTTTTATTTTGCCTAATAATAGGCCAAATTGATAAATTGATCACTTTTCCTGAAACAGAGGGAAATTGAAAAGGTGAAAGTATCTATTTTGCTGAAACGAAGTGAAAGTGTCACTTTTCCTGAAACGAAAAATTAGTCGATGCATAAACCAAAATATGGCTGTATAATATGTTATGCATCCTTTGTGGTGGTTTGCATAATGGCTATGCATTGAATTTTCGAAAACTATGCATAAAGTGAAATTATCATTTTTCTTGATATACATCGTTTTATTAGTTGCAACGAAAATTAGTTACATGCATAAACCAAAATATGGCTACATAAAGTATTATGTATCCTTTGTGGTGGTTTGCATAATGGATATACATTTAATTTTCTAAAATTGTTCCTAAAATGGTAAATACCTCCAAATTTTTCGTAAAAAGTCTAAATTTGATATTGTTGTTTATACTCATTGCGATTTTTTTATTACCTTTCCAACGAGATAAAATTTGTAAAATTCCAAGGCACGGATTTTTAGATATGTTATATTAAAGTTTGGTTGCCAATTATACCCCTAAAGAATAGGATACATAAGGAGTTATAGTTTTTGGACTAAAAGGGAGGGATATTTTGGTATTATCAAGTGCACACTACCAAAATATTTTTATGAAATTGCAAATTTATGTGAGGTTTCAATTTACAAAAAAGTGGCCATAAAAGGGACTCCCTCCCTTCGGGCCCTCCGGTCGGTTGACCCAATCACAATGAAGATTGTGTTTTTAGCTCATATGACTCAGACAGGCCGATCCAAGATTTCAAGATCCAGAATTTGAATATTCAAAATTCAATATTCCCCCTATAGATCAGCGTAATTGGTGGAATTGCAGATTTCTCTCACTTTTTTCTCAGTTCACTGTTATCGTATTCAATGCTAAGAATTCTCTTTATTCTATAAGGATTATCTTCTTTCCTATATTATCTCATAATAGTTATAACAAAATAACTATTTATAGTTACATTATATCCGATATTTATCTATATAATAGGAGAAGATCAAAGAACTTTCACACATCTTTCTATTGTGAATCAATTATCTCAAACCCTAGTGTTATGGCCTCATCTTCAAGTTCTCAAGTCTCCAACATCACATTTCGTATGAAGGAAACAAGGATTCGTGATATTAATACTCGCCATCTAAGGCGTGCAGTTGGTACTACAAAGGCTATCTCGGTAGCCACTGAAGAATGGAGTAATACTTTGATAGGCAAGCTATACTCAAAGGATCCGGTGGAGACTGATACTGTGAGGAAAGAAGTTAATGTATTGTGGAAACCATATAGAATCATGAATATGCGTGGTTTGGATAAGAACATTTATCTCTTCAAGTTTACATCGAATGAAATAGTTGAAGCCACACTCAGGAAAGGTCCTTGGAATGTGAAAAAGTGTCATCTTAATCTTATTAAGTATAACTCAGTTGTTGCTGTGAAGGATCAAGATTTTTCTCATCAGGAATGGAATGTTCAGTTCAAAAACATTCTTCTTGAACATCATGCGGTTCCTGTAATTGATGAAGCTTTGGTTGAATTGGGTCCTAAGATATGGACAGAACCAGAAAATTGCCGACCTGGATTTGGTTCAATGATCACTGCAAGAGTAAAGATTGATCTTAAAAATCCTATGCACAGAGGAGGATGGTGGAACACTGCAGCTGGTGATGTTACTTGGATTCGTTACCATTGGGAGAGACAGCCGCATCTTCTTTGTAAGAATTGTTTTACTATTGATCATGATGATGAAGAATGTGAAAATGTTGCATTGGATTTAAAAATCAGAAGGTACACTAATGAAGAATATGTAACTTATTTCCATAATCTGGCAAGAAGTTACGGGGTGGAAATAATTGATGATTTAGATCAGTTGTTGCAACAAGTTTGTGAAGCAAGTAGGAGATAGCCGAGAAACAAGAAGAAGCTAGAAAATCTAAGAGATCAAGAAGTGAGGAAACTGAGGAAGACACCATTGGTCACAATGTTGGATCTACTGATAAAACAGACAATTTTGATGGTATGGAGCATGACTTGCCTGAGGAAGGAGAACAACTTGCAAAAGAGTACTCTCATGACATGATTGAGGCCACTGCTAATCTGGTAATATTTTTAAACAACCTCTCCTTATTTACTTTAATATCAACTGTTTCACAACAAAAGTCCTATAGTATTTCAACCATGAAAATATTAGCTTGGAATTTTCAAGGTTTGGCTAAAAAGTTCACTAGAGATCAATTGTTTGCTTTAGTTAAAAAACATTCACCTAACTTTTTGTTTCTTACAGAAACCAAACTTGACAGTGATAGAATGACTTCAATAGCAAATGTCTGAGTTATTGTAATCATGTTCATATTGATAGAGTGGGTCTTGCAGGAGGTATCATACTTATGTGGAAGGATGGAATTCATTGTGAAGTCTAGGATAATTCTAATGATATGGTACATGTAGTCACTAGAATTAATCCTAGTAAGCCAGATGTTCTCATTTCTTTTATGTATGGATCTACTTACTTTGATAAAAAGAAGGCTCATTGGGAATTCATGTTGAAAATTAGTGAGAATATCATGCAACCCTGGTTAGTGATAGGTGATATGATTTTTCATCTTCATGATATTTCGGAAGCTTCTAATTTTTCTCCAGAAGACAGGTATGTTCAAGACAAAATGAATACTTGTGGTCTTATGGACCTTGGCTTTACAGGTAAGAATTTTACTTGGACTAGTAATAGTTTTGGTACAGGAAGTAGAAAATCCAGAATTGATATGGCTATAGCTAACAATTTTTGGTGTAACTGTTATCCCCGATCCAAGCTTTCACATTTAGTTCAAGTTGGTTCTGATCATTGCCCTATTTTATTAGTCCCTGAGGTTATTAATAGAAATACCTGGAGACCTTTTAAATTTTTTGCAATGTGGATGAAACATTTTGCTTCTAAAAACAAACTTCAGATAGCTTGGAACTCTAGTGCTAGTGGTTCTTCTGCTTTCAAATCGATTGATAAACAACAAAGGACTAGAAAAAGATTAGCTCACTGGAACAAAATTGAGTTTTGGGACATTGATAATAATATGATTAATCTGCAAACTCAACTTGAAGTAGTTCAAAATGAAGCTTTTTCTGTTTCTCAACATGATAATATTGTGGCTCCCACTAAGAAACTTGATGAATGGTTTAATATTAAAGAGGATTTCTCCAAGCAAAAATCTGGTGATGGATCATAATACTAAGTACTTCCACACTTTAGCTAATAGAAGAATGTTTAGGAAAAATATTTATTGTCTCTGTGATGCTAATGGTACTTGGTTCAATGACAGGGATGATATTGCTAATAAGCTTGTTGCTCACTTTGATCAAGTTAGTAAAACTATCAATCCTACTTTTACTGATATAACTTTTGATATAATACCTACTGTCATTTCTGATCAGGATAATTCTCTTTTAACTAGAGTTCCAACTATGGAATAAATTCATCAAACTATCAAGCATATGAGTGCCTGGAGTTCTCCTGGTCCTGATGGATTTCAGGAAGGCTTTTATCAATAAAATTGGGACATAGTGGGTAAAGATCTTACTACTGCTGTTCAAAGTTTTTTTGAATCTGGCAATATGCCAAAAGAGTTTAATAAAACTTATCTTAGTTTGATTCCTTAATCTGGTAATGCTAAGAGTCCTATTGACTTTAGGCCTATTGGTTTGTGTAACACAGTTTATAAGGTTATTTCTAAGATCATTGCTGATAGAATTAAACCCCATTTAAAGCATCTTATATCTCCTTATCAAGCAGCTTTTGTTCCCGGTAGAGATATACATGACAATATTATTATTGCTCATGAGATGATACATACTATGAAGCATAAAGAGGGTCACAGCGGAACAATGGCTTTGAAACTTGACCTTTCGAAGGCTTTTGATAAAATTGAATGGTCTTTTCTTCTAGGTGTCCTTAGACAATTTGGATTTGATGCTAAATTCTGTGGCTTTATTGACCAATGCATATCAACTACTAATATCTCTGTATTGCTGAATGGTTCTCCTACTCAAAGTTACTCTCCTTCTAGAGGACTTAGACAGGGTGATCCTTTATCACCCTATCTTTTTCATTCTTTGTATGGAATTCTTGTCTAGATTACTTTTAAATGCTGAGGCTAATCACTGCATTTCAGGTGTTAAAGCATCCAGGTATGCTCCAGGTATTACACATCTTATGTTTGCTGATGATATACTTATCTTCACTAAAGATGATATGCACAATATAGCTGGCATTATGAATGTTCTTGAGTATTTTGGTAGTGTTTCTGGTCAGATGCTGAATCTTGATAAGTCCAGTGTCTATTTTAGCCATAATACTAATCCCAGTGCTAGGAAGATTCTTGCTAAGGAGCTTAATATGATTGAAATGAAATATACTGATAAATATCTTGGTGTAGCTTTGTTAATAGGCAGAAATAAGACCAAAGCTTTTAGTCCTCTTATTCAATCTTTTGGCACTAGACTGAAAACTTGGAAAGGTAAGACTATGAATCATTCTGCTAGAACAACTATGGTAAAACATGTTTTGAATGCTTTGCCAACCTATCAAATGAGTTGTTTTAGGATTCCTAAAACCATGATAGATCAAATGGACTCCATTCAAAAACACTTTTGGTGGGGACATAGTGATAATAGAGGCCTTTGTTTGATAGGTTGGAACAAACTAGATACTCCTAAAGCTTTGGGTTGTCTTGGTTTTAGAAATCTTAAGCATTTTAACACTGCCTTGTTAACTATATTAGCTTGGAAGGCTTGTAATGATGAAAATTCTCTTTGTATGCAGATTGTTAGAGCTAAGTATGGTAAAGATGGAAGTTTACTTCATTTAGATAAACTAAAGGATGATTGTTCCTGGTTATGGAGAAGTATATACTCTGGTATTGAGATTGTGCAACAACATTCCATGTGGATTGTTCAATGTGGCACTAAAATTAAAATTTGGCTAGATAATTGGATTATAGGTTTTAATAGTCCACATGTCCCAATAATGGGTCTTTCTAGTCTTGATTCACTTAATTTTGTTTGTTGTTCTTACCTGACACTAGAGTTTGGAATAACCAGTTTGTTAGTACTATCTTTGATGAAGAAACTTCTAATGCTATTCTTAGTATGAATGTACCTAACACAGGTGAGGATTACTTGATATGGAAACCAGACAGAAAAGGTAAGTTTTCAGTGAAGAGTGCTTATAATACTCTCTGCACCAATCATGTTAACAATGCTGTCAATAATGATCATATTCCTAAAGAGGTTTGGAAAAATCTATGGCAGACAAAAGTTCCTCATAGAGTGCAGCTTTTTATTTGGAAATGTTTAAGAGATATTGTGCCTGTTAGGGGAAAACAAGATGTTTATAAAACTGAAGTGGACTCTCACTGTAGTCTTTGTAATGATAGTACTTAAACTATTAGTCATCTACTAGTGGAATGTACTTATGCTAGAGCTTTGTGGAATGCTTTCAATGTGGATATTGCAGGTATCATCCAGAATTTTGCCTCACTTCAGGACTGGGTAATATCTTGGTATTACACTGATGACTTGAGTAATATTAACCATATGACAGATTCCTATGTTGCCAGACTTATATGTATAGTCTGGTACATATGGAAAGACAGGTGCAGTTTGATATTTCAGGGTGTACAACCTAATAGGCACAGCTATATCATAAGAATCAATAACTTGATAAAACAATGTGAATTTGCTTATGTTTCTTCTAGTTTTACTAGGAACAGGAAAATTCTCCCTAAGGTTTGGTTTCCACCAGATGTTGGTTTTATTAAAGTCAATATTGATGCCTCTTATATTTATGAAACAAGAAAAGGTAGTATTGGACTGATTGTGCGTGATTATGCAGGACAAGCATTAGCAGTACAAAGATTCAATATGGAAGAAGAATTGGAAGTTGAAGTTGGTGCAGAACACTTTGAATGTAAAGCTCTAATCAAAGCAGTTGAATGGATAGAAGAGAATGGTTTCAATAAAGTTATCATTGAGTCTGACTGTGAGAATTTGGTGAACTCAATTTATAGCAATGATCCGCAAGTGCATTGGTTCAATCATCATTTAATCTTATCAGTCAAGAACAAGTTCTTAAATAATGATTTCTGGTTTTGTAAGTTAGTCAATAGATTAAGTAATAGTGTGGCTCATGAGTTAGCAAAGAAAGCTAGACTTGAAGCAAATAGTTTCTCTTATGATTCAATTTATCCTCCTGATATTGTTAAATGGATTGAGGATGACTATGTACTCTTTAAAAGAAACTGATCAATAAAGTTCTTTTTAGTATCAAAAAAAGCATAGGTTGTTTTAGGTTTAAGCTAAGATATCTTTGGAACCAAGCAAACAATATCCACTGTTGGATGAATCTTTGAATCTGATTCACATAAAAAAAGATATACACTCTGGTTAGGTAGAACCATAACCGAACCGTGTACAAAGACTATGTTCAACATGGTTAGCTGAAACTAGCAGGTTTGAACTTAAAAGCTTAATATTCATTATCATGAACACACAAGACATTAACTCTGAGGCAAAAATATGTGATCAATTAAGTCTAGTGTTTTAGATTTTAGAGAATTAATCAAATGCTAATTATCTCATAAAAATAATTTAAACACACTTGAAAATATAACCGACATGATTAGTAGATGTACGAGTACAAATACATAGTAGTTCGTGAGTAGGTTCAGTCACAGTACGCGAATCGGTTTGGAAAATTTAAACCAATACCAAAGTTCTGGAGTTCACAGACCTTTTTAGGTTTGCGTACCGTTTTGTAAAATTTTCACCAAACCAAAGTTCCGGAGTTCACAGAAATTTTTAAGTTTGCGTACCGGTTTGGAAACCTTAAGATTGTCGCCAGTTCCGAAGTTCACAGAACTAATCGGTTTGCGTACTGGTTTGGAAACGCTGTCCTGTTCAGGAACACAAAACTGTTTTAGTTTGCTTACCTGTTTGGAAACAAACTCGGTTTCGTAACCATAGTTCAATAATAGTTTGCACATAAGTATGCAGACCGATCCGGTTCACAAGTTAAACATATTTTCATATGAGATAAATATGTGTACCAATAATTTGTAAGTCGATATATAGCTACTCCGCTACGTGTACGAGTACATGTAATACAGGTTCAAACATATAACAGTTTTCCCAGTTAAACTTATACCACTGTCTTGTATCCGAATCAATAGTAATTCTATATTTTCTCTAAATTGATTGAAAACATTCCTGAATAACATCAATGACACATATCACTGTTCCAGGATCATAATTTTGATTCCGAACAATAAATTGTCCATAACCGAAATTCATCAAGTATGAACAAATTTAGATTAGTCATTATATTTCGAGAAATTCGTTAACTAGATAAATAGTTTTCGACTCGAAATTCTTGTGTATGCATAATAGTCTAATTAGTTATTGGACATCATCTCAAATGATCGAAAAGTGAATATTACTTGAGATATAGGTGGTTCAGTCTTGACTTACCTTTTGTTAATGAAGTTCTCCAAAATCTTCGGGTTATCTTCGCCTTCAAACGGTAGAGCGCAATGATGACTGTTGTGATCCACTATTTCTCAAATACATTTTTATCCTAGTCCGAGACTTAACTAATTGTAGACTAGAAATCAAGATATAGTTTTGACAGCTAAATTTGACAACAAGCTTGAGATACCAACACTTGTGAGTTCGACCGAGAAATGCTCTAACAGTTTATACTTTATAATTCAATAAATTCCATGACACTTTGATCATAATGATATGACCAAGTCTAACCACTAGAATATTATATATATATACAGCTTCGCATGTTATGTTTTCAAAATAATCCGACTTGAAAGATACGTTAGGAATGAAAACAAGATCAAGTCAATATTACTAACCTCAAGTGGAAGGATGATGTCTTTGTTGTAGTCGTTACTTCTTCTCATTCATCAGGTCTTCGGAGTAATACTTGTACGTCTCAATATTCCTAGACTTTCTAGTCTAACCTAAGCGAAGTTGACTCTAGTATTTAATCAAGTGACTCTAGATGAGTTTTGATACTAAAATATGACAATCAAAATTGACATACCAACGCTTGGCGGCTTCAACCGAGCTATGCTCCAACACTCTTGATAGAACTCACCTATCTGAATGAGGAAGTAAGACGTTTCCAATGAGAATACGAACAAATTCTCTAGAGCATTCATGAAGCCTGAAATTTTGCTCAAGGCCAAACTGAGCAGAACCACACGAGCTTGGAAGCAATCTTGGAGACATCATGTATGGTTGTTGTCGCGAATTACACCAAACGCTAGAAGTTCAAGTTATCACGTTCACTGTCTATAGCAAGTAGTTCCGGTAAATCTCTCACTAAGCAAAGGTTCAAGATGTTAGAGCATTGCTCGGTCGAACTCACAAGTGTTGCTATCTCAAGCTTGTTGTCAAATTTAGTTGTCAAAACTATATCTTGATTTCTAATCTACAATTAGTTAAGTCTCGGATTAGGATAAAAGTATAGTTTTGAAGCGGACATCACGACAGTCATCATTGCGTTCTACCGTTTGAAGGCGAAGATCAACCGAAGCTTTTGGAGAACTTCCTCAACAAAACGTAAGTGAAGACTGAACCGCCGATATCTCAAGTTATATTCACCTTTCTATCTATGAGACATTGTCGCGTAACTAATTATACTATCGTAAGAATGTCAAGAATTTCAAGTCAAGTTTATCTTGTAATTAGTCCTGGAAATATGACTAAGCTTAATGAACATTTCATACTTGATGAATTTGGGTTAAGAGAAATTTATTGTTCGTAATCTAAATAGTGATTCAAGAATTATCATTCGAAAATAGCCTGGAACAGTGATATGTGTCATTGATGTTATTCGGGAATGTTTCGAATCGATTTAGAAAGAAATATAAAACTGCTGTAAATTCGGATACAAGATAATATACATATCAGTCTTACAAATTTGAGAAAACTGTTATAAGTATGAAACCGCAATACATGTATTCGGTACACGTAACAGAGTAGCTATATGTCGACAAACATATTTTTGGTACGCATATGAGTATGCACACTTTAAAAAGTCGGTGAACTCGTGAACCCGGATCGGTATGCAAACCAGTACGCGTACTAGAAAAGAACTGTTGGTCCCAAAACCAGTTTGGTATCCATACCGGTACACGTACCATAAAAATTATGTGAACTCCAGAACTAGTAATTGTCTTAAGGTATCCATACCAGTACACGTACCAGTGAACTACGGAACTGGTTAAGGTATACATACTAGTACACGTACCGGAAAAGTTTTGTGAACTCCGGAACTCGGTCATGTTATAAGGTATACATACCGGTACACGTACTTTGATTTTACTGTTCACGAACAGGTTAATTATTTATACCTTGTACATCTACTTACCATGTTGATTAAATTCATATGCACATAAAATTATTTCTCCGAGATAATTGGCATTTGAATAATCTCTAAAAACACCATAGACATATTTGATCACATAATTGTGACTCGAATTAAGTCTTAAGTATTATATCAAATTGCTCAAGCTTATAGTTCAGTTGGCTAGTTTCGATTAACCATTCATGACCATGGTTTTTGTACATGGTTCGGTTACAGTTCATCCTAACCAGAGTGTATATCTTGTTATGTTAATCAAATTCAAAGATTCTTCTAACAGTGGATATTGTTTGCTTGGTTCCAAAGCTATCATAGCTTAAACCTAAAGCAACCCATGTTTTGAATGTCTATAAAAGAGGAACCTCAAACAACTGGGATCTTTGAATCCCGACACTACTTTTCTTGGTGTTTCCTAGTTGTAAAACTAGAATCGTCCTCTTCCTAAAATCCTTTTAGGGTTTAGCGACTACAAAGACTTCATAGGGATTCGTGAAGCTAGGTCCATCAATTGTTTACCTAATAGATCGAGTATCCCGATCTTGTTCGATTGTTGAGCTGCTCACTTGAAAAAGATAGGTAGTAATCTTCAAAGTTCTCTTCGTCTTAGACTTTGTTGATTCCACAAGTTTAATACTTGTGTGGTGAATAATTATCTAGGCTACACTTCGGGTTGCATAAGTCCGTATTTTGAGGTTAGATAGACTTTGTATATTGCAATCGATTTCCAATCACCTTAATCTATGATCAAAAAGGAAATCACACATATAGGCTTATCTGTGGGAGGCAGATTGGTTTAAAGTCTTCAATTGAGTTGAAGCAACTCTTAAGAAGTAAAGGACGTCAGCTAATGGAATCAATTGCGCGTAGTCCTACTGTGATTCAAGAGGCGTAAGGAACGCGACTATAACTGAATTGATGTGAGGGTTTAATTCGGTCTCAACTACATTCCAGTCCGAAGTTAACTGGTAGTAGGTTAGTGTCTGTAGCGGATTAATACAGTGTGGTGTTCAAATCTGGACTAGGTCCCGGGGGTTTTCTGCATTTGCGGTTTCCTCGTTAACAAAATTTATGGTGTCTGTGTTATTTCTTTTCCGTATTATATTTTATATATAATTAAAATATCACAGGTTGTGCGTAAGTTCAATCAGTTTGTGAATCCGACCTTTGGGTTGTTGATTAAATTGATTGACACTTGGATATTGGTTTTTGATACCGTCCAAGTTATTTCTTATATTCAATCGGGCTCGCAAATTCCTATTTTTTTGATTGCAGATTGAATTGAGAAATTGAGATATAACTCTTGGATATGCTTTTCTTAAGATTGAGTCTGACTGTCTAGTTGATTCTCTTGGAAGTATATTGGAGTTAGTCCATACAAATTGCTAAGCGAAATATTGGGTGTGGTTGTTAGACCCCCGCTTTTTCAATTGGTATCAGAGCAGGCAAACACGTTTAAGACCTCATAAGTCTGTGTTTGTAACGATCTAAATCTATGTACAGTTGTGTTATCTCAATAAATGCACCACCAGATCCAGGGATTTCAGAATTCTCTTCCATGACTGATTTAATTAAATCTGTAGAAGATATTATATCTAAACCTCCACTAGGTTTAAAATCCCTTGAAGTGTTTTCAGGGCTTGAAAAGAAGCTTGAGAACTTATCTCTTGATGTAGAGTTATACCTCCAGAAAGAGCAAGAATCTCTTGATAAGCTAAGTTAAGTTATGATGAATAATATTCATGTTTAGGTTGATCTTAATTCACTAATTAGTGAGAGCAATGCTTCTCCTTTGGGTAATTCAATTGGGTGTAACAAACTAAACGAATTACAATAAGAGTTTAAATCTCAGTCCTTAGACTATATCATCTCAAAGCATGATTTAGTTCATCAGTCAAACCCTGATACACCTTCTCAAGATAATAGTATTGTTGTAAGGACCCTCAAGCTCGTCAACGCTATTAGACAAGTCAAGAAACGTTTTAGCCGATAATAACTCGATTAGTTTAACTCGAACGTTAATTAATAAAAATTAATCTAACAACATTCTAGATACGAAATTAGTATCGCGGGTTAGATCTCGTAAAATTACGCGGAATGGACTACTCGAACGTGTCAATCGAATACTGGACGAAGAAGATATCATTGGATAAATATGAAGGGCAAAGTAGTTTTTTTGATTTGGACCGACCCTGGTTGCCCATATCCAGGTGATGGGTGCCTTTATCACTTCTCGTTGGTCTTATCTAACCTAGTCGAGCAGATAAGCTCATTTCTAGTTCTTCTTTTATTTTATTTATTTTATTTCTCACTAATGAAAACCCAACATCTCGAACTCATTAGAGATTCAATTTCATAAAATCTCTCAACTAACTTTAGAACCCCAACTTCCATAATTCACAACATAAAATTCTTCTCCTTCCGGATCAATAAACATCAACAGCACCACCACAATCCATTCTTATTGATTTCCCATAAGTTTTTGATCTCAAACTTACAAAATCCTCTCTTATAATCAATTTTATGTTGTGAATGATGGAAGTTAGGGTTCGAAAGTTAGTTGAGAGATTTTATGAAATTGAATCTCTAATGAGTTCGAGATGTTGGGTTTTCTTTAGTGAGAAATAAAAAGAAGATTTAGTAGATGATGCTTAAATTGCAGTGGAGGAAGGAAAGTTTAGGATTTATGCATGTTGTGTTGGAATTCGATTTGAGTAAGGATTAAGAAGATATAGATGGAATTACAAGATGGGTTTGCTTAATTGAAGAGTTTGATTGATGTTTTGAGTTTGAATTAGAGATTGAAGACATTTAGGGTTCATGTGTTCTTCCACAAATTGAAATTAGGGTTTGAGTAGAATTGATCTGGTAAATTAGCAATTCAGAAGATGTTAAAGCTTGGGTAAGTCTCCAACTGTTCTAATTTCGGTATTTTGAATTCAGTTGATTAATGTATTTGGTTCATTAGATTTAGAATAGAACCTGGACTGAGATAAGTGTAGAATGAAGTTGTAGTTGTGGTGATTCTGAAGTTGCATATATGAATAATTAAGGTAGTTCATGTTGATGTTGTAGCTGCTGGGGTATGTAGTATGTTGAACTACATGGAACATGAAGTGGATGTTATTGTTGAGTTTGTATTGATTGAAGTTCTTTTGAATGATCCTTTGTGGAGCCGAGGAAGTAATCTGGTGTTGGGGGAAAGCGGTGAACTGAGTATGAATTGTAAGTATCTATGAAATGAGATTTGAGTTATGTATTGTGTTAATTAAGTAGATTTAGAATGAATTGGGTGATTATAGATATTCCAGATGGGCAGTGTTATCTCAGTTGAAGTTTATTTGTATGAAGTGGGTTTATTGTGAAGGTGGTTGCCTATGTAAGTGGGTGGAGTTTATAGAATGAACAAGGACGGTGTTGAATGTTAGTAAGTGTTGGGATGAAGATTAGTGTGTTGGTATTATTGATTGGGTTGAGGATTAGAGGTATTGATAACTGGAGAGGGTGTTTTTATGAAGATGAAGTGAAATGGGTTTGAGATTAGTTGAACCAATAGAACTATTGGTAGTAGTGGGTATGTAAGTATACAAGTGATGAATTACAGAGAACAAGAGGTTTAGAAAGTATATGTGGTTTGATGATGGTTGAGGGTTACTTGAAATGGTGATGTTGAAGTTGAACTGATGTTGTTGGTGGTTTAGAATTAGTGTTATGTGACCAGAAAATGATGAAGATGAGTTCTGTTGAGTAGAGAAGATAGGGTCGTGGTTGTTTAGGAATTACTGGGGTTGAGATTATAATTTGGAGTTGGTAGAAATTGTAGGGAAGAGATGAGGAGTTGGTTTGAATGGGATCTTGAAGTAAAGTTTGATGGTACTGTGATATAGTTGCAGTCCAGTGGTGGTGTGGAGTGTTGTTGTATCTTGGGTTGGTAAAGTAGGAATTGTACAAGAATGATGTGTAGAAGCGCATTTGGATAGTCTCTTTGAAGCCTGCTGCTACTGCTATTGCAGGTAGGATGTGTTACTTTTGTAATTCAATTTTGAGTTATAATTTGAATGAATGAATTGATGCAATGAATAGATTGAAGTTGGATTTGAGTTAAGGTTGCAGAGTTAGAGTTGCAGCTGTATGAGAAGAACCCTTGTCCTGTCTGACTGAACTTATTCAGTCTGATTTAGTTTTGCTTAGCTGACTCAGTTAATCTGACTGAGTCGGATCTGTTGACTCACCGAGTTCCCTGTTTTGACCCGAGTAGTCTCAGTTGACCGAGTTAGACAATTGACCTGACCTGACATGACCTTTGACTGGCGTTGACTGCTAGTTGACCTTTGACCGTCAGTTTGACCGTTAGTGACTGTTAGTTGACTTTGGTGGACATGGGCTTAGGGCAGTTTTCTTAATTAGATGTTTTGGACCTCTTGTGGTCCGAACTAGCCTTTAGCTTCTTCTACAAAGTTGTAGATACTTATTAGACATAGCTAGTGGACTATAGAACCAACCTGATTGAGTTAGCAAACCTTAAAAATGTTAAAGATAGATAATAAAAAGGTGTAGAACTATAAATTGGCTTAGAACCACTAGATAGACTTGTATGATTCTTGTGTGAGCCATTTTGGCTAGATTCTTAGACTTCTTGTGTGATTAACAGTTAGTCTATATTAACAACGATTGATTTAAAGGACGAACCAGTGGATCTCGAGGTAGGCGTGGCTTGTCATCAAAAGAGGTGGGAATACATTTAACTCTTTTGTAACCATTGTTGTTTTCTTTTACAAAAGTTTATGCTTAACAAACTTATGCATTATCTGTTTCTGCATTCCATGCTTTGTTTAAATTGCATTACGATAATTCTGTTGATTCTGTTAATCTTTCCATGGTTTGGAAAGGACTTGTAATGTTTGTTTGTCTTATGAATTGTTATGGGAAATAAGAATTTCCACGTGTGGTATATAGGATACGCTCTTTCACATTTATATCTACATGAATTCAACTTTTATGCTTACTATGGGTCATCAGGTTTTGGTGACATCAATAGTTATCTAGGTGTGTAACTAGTTGACACCATATTATACATTATTTGAAGAAGGAGTTTGTCCATATACATGTTTGTTTATTTCAGTGACTTGGTCACTTTTTAATGTTTGGGAAAACATTATTGTTTTTCAAATCTTGCCATGATTACTTGAAAGTTAAATGTTATTCCTACTGGGCACCCCTTTTAGGGATGATATGCTCACCCATTCCCACTTTCAGTTTCAGAGACAGATCAGAGTTTCCCAGCGAAAGCTTCAAAGGTTGATTTCGTTAGTTGGTTAACTTCTACCATGTATATTATATTGCATATTGTATTTGTACACCAAATGACTATTGTATATGTATCATTTGAGAGGAGTTCTTGTATATATATTTCTGAGCGGGGCTAGTTTTTGAGTTAAGTTTTGTAGCAGATTAGTCAGCTGCTAGCTTTGGGGGCGCTACATTATTGGTATCAGAGCTCACTATTAGATCTTAAATGGGAAAAGATAGAATTAGCCAGTGCTAGTTAGTGAACTAAACTAGTTTAGAACTGGGTTGGGATGTGAGATAAATCTTAATCACTAAAAGTTATTTATAATTAAAAGATTTATTTGATTGATTGATTTGTTGTTTGATTGTTCGTGATGAAGTAAAAATTGTAGGATACACCAATAACTTTAGCTAAGGAAGATTGGAGAATAATTAGTTTAAAATTATGAACACGTACACATTCCAATATTAGAAAAATAATGAGATTAGTATTATTGATAAATCTTGAAAGTCACATATAAACTTATCGAGTACCATGATTTATAGGTAGAGTCAACAATTTATAATCACATAAATGTTAATAATTTTGTTGGAATTTAATAATATTTGTAAGAGTAGTTAGAATAAAACGTCGACCATCAATGTTAATAATAATAATGTTATTATAATAATAATAATAATTTTGATAAAGTAATGTTAGCATTTATCAATTAGTATCATATTAAACTTAATTTAACTAAATTTTCAATTAGGATATATAATGATAAGAATAATAATTATGAGTAAATAGTTATGGAAAATTAATAACGCTTATCTATGGTTAAATTTTGTAAATTAAACTAATTATAAATTAGAGACATATGTTTTCCGTCTAAACTAGATAGTTAATATAATACTTATTAGGTGTTAGACTTAAGAAAGCGAGAATATAATATATAAAATATAAAGACTCAATTTGTTAATAATCTTGTATCGAAATTATCTTTAGTCAAACAAATGATCTAGTAAATCTTTAAAATGAAACAAATAAACATGAAGTAGTAATAATTGCATTCGGATACCTAGTGTAATATTAGAATTAAAAGAAAATAAATTCGTATATTGATAGGATCCTTTTTCGTAAATAGATTTAATCACCTTTTGAAATGGAAAACTCGTATGACAAACTTAAACTGTTAGAATTTAAATTAGTATTATATTGAGCATAACTTAAATTAAAATCTCATTTACAAATATATAGTGATAAAATAATGATTATGATTAAATAGCAATGGAAAATTATTAGTGTTTATCTACAACTAAGTTTTGCAAAGTTAACTAATAACAAATTAGAATTACGTGTTTTGCGTTTAAACCAAATAGATAAATAATACTTATTAAGTAGGAATAAAAGAACACGAGGTCATATATGGCACAAAATAAAGACTAAACTTGTTAACGTTCTTATACCTAGATTATCTATAGTCCAATAAATGATTCACTAAATCACTAAATTATACACATGAAGTGATATTTATAATACTTGAATGCTTAGAACAAAATTAAACTTAAAGGAGAATAAATTGCCTGTGAATAAGATACTCATTATTAATACCAAAAATCTAAAGACTATTAAGACATTAAAACTTTATGCAGACTCAAAATTTAAATCATATTAAATTACCAACGCCAATAATTAACAAGATATAGTATATAGATTCAATCTGAATAAATAAAATCTGTTATATCAACCCTTACGTGAATGTAAAATTATATTTACAAGATTAAAGCATATAATTAAACCAAGTATCATCATTAAGTAGTTATTCTTGCCATATTTTAATTACGCTAGTAATCAAATAGGAAAAATTGATAATACAATAATGAAAATGATAATATATTTAAGACAATAATTTTTGATAAGATAAGCAAATAATAATACTATATAATGTTGATTACTATATTGTAAATACCATTTGGATAATAATTATTGGTTAGTAATAAAAAAATGTAATTTTTATTAATAGTACACCTTAAGGATTATTTAACAATAATATAAATTTAAGGAAATAAAGTTCGATCAAATCAAATCTAGTACTAATAATAAAATTTAAACTTGGCATTACGATTAATTACGATTAACTTTTATCGGCCTAAGAAATAAGAAATAAATGTTATAATAATAATAAAATATTAATAGCAAACAACTACGAAAAATTGTTAGCGGTTATTTATTCATATCAAGTCACATAATGAATTAAACAAATAGATACATTGAACATAATAATAGTAACATTTGGATAATGGTTATAACATTCGGTTATTCTTAAATAGTACATGAATTTCAAAGTTATGTAGTTATAATAGTATAGTTTCATTTGGAATTAAAATTCGATTTCATTAAAGTAAATAAATAATAATAATGATAAATAAAATAAATAAATAAAAATACATTTTGATGACTAAATCGTTTAAAATGATGTGAACTATTTATATATTACGAAGTAAATTTATCAGAATTACACCAGTTGAGACAGAAGTTTAGAGACTAATTAATCTTAATAAATTAATATTTAGTTAATCAAGCACTGGGGAATAGTGAGGTTGGTAATTATGATGTGTTCGGGTGATACTTGTTACGTAGGTAGGCATTGTCAGGCGTCGCGAACCTAGACAGGGCAACTGCATTCTTCTATCACTAGGCATAGAAGGGAGACCTGCTTCTATTAGTGGACCGATAGATCCCAAATTTTACTTAGAAACTTTATTATAGAATATCTTTTCTCGTAAGTTAAAACCAGTAACTTATTGAAATAGAAACTAATCTATTGAACCTAGAGCCACAAATTTTAGTTTAGAAAGCCTTATAGGTTTGTGCTTTGGTTCTTGTTGTTTGCGCTTAGACAAGAGATAGGATTTTTCTTTAAGGTGGGAATTTTTTGAAGACAAAAGGATGGTTCGATTTTCGAGGACGGAAATGAATAAGGTGGGGAGAATGTAAGGACCCTCAAGCTCGTCAACGCTATTAGACCAGTCAAGAGACGTTTTAGCCGATAATAACTCGATTAGTTTAACTCGAACGTTAATTAATAAAAAATAATCTAACAACGTTCTAGATACGAAATTAGTATCGCGGGATAGATCTCGGAAAGTTACGCGGAATGGACTACTCGAACGTGTCAATCGAATACTGGATGAAGAAGATATCATTGGATAAATATGAAGGGCAAAGTAGTCTTTTTGATTTGGACCGACCCTGGATGCCCATATCCAGGTGATGGGTGCCTTTATCACTTCTCGTTGGTCTTATCTAACCTAGTCGAGCAGATAAGCTCATTTCTATTTCT